>PJEN01006352.1:0-112536 GCA_004024605.1 Pteronura brasiliensis | reverse complement strand
ATAGCCAAAAAGGAAAGAAGAAGAAGAAGAAGAAGAAGAAGAAGAAGAAGAAGAAGAAGAAGAAGAAGAAGTAGAAGAAGAAGAAGGAGGAGGAGGAGGAGGAGGAGGAGGGAAGGAGGAGGAGGAGGAGAAGGAGGAGGAGAAATCATGTCTAGGTACATAATTAAAACAGAAATCGTAATATGCATGAACCAGAATTTAAAGCAACAATTTTTTAAAAGATTTTATTTATTTATTTGATATATATAGAGAGATCACAAATATGCAGAGAGGCAGGCAGAGAGAGTGGGGAAGCAGGCTCTCCACTGAGAGACAGCCCGATGCAGGGCTTGATGCCAGGTCCCCAAGATCATGATCTAAGCTGAAGGCAGAGGCTGTACACACTGAGCCACCCAGTGCTCCTAAAACAACAATTTTAAGGATACTAGCTGAGCTTAAAAAATGCTAATAAGACCTAAACAATGCCTTACTGAAGAGATCAATGAACTAAGTACACGTCATGCTAAAATGAAAAAGAATTTTATAATTAAGACACAAAACCAACTGGATGTAATGACACTGAGGATGGATGAAACAGGAATGAATCACTGACATGAAGATAACATGATGGAAAATAAGGAAGCTGAAAAGAAGAGGGAAAGTAAAGTATTGGCTCACCAATGTGGACTTAGGAAACTCAGGCAATTCACAAAACGCAATAACATTCACTTCCTAGGAATCCAAGAATATGAAGAAAGGGACAGAAGGTTTCTTTGATGAAATTGTAGCTGGAAACGTTCTCAATATGGGGAAGACATAAACATGAAAATACAAGTGGCACAAATAAGGAAGGAATCCTGAAAGTAGCAAGTGAAAACAAACAAACAAAAATTCTACAAGGACAACCAAACCAGGTCAATAGCAGAGATGTCCACAAAAATATGATAGGCCAGAAGAAAGTGATATGATATATTTAAAATGCAGAATGGGAACACTATTCAGACAAGAATACTTTATCCAGCAAAGCTGTCATGTAGAATAGGACAGACAAAAAAAGTCCCAGAAAACAACATTAAAGAAGTTCATGACTACTCCAGCCCTGTAAGAGATAATATGGGGGACTCTTTGAGAGGGTAAGACCAAGAACACCAAAGACTAGAAAAGGAACAAAGAAAATCCCCAGAAACACTAAATTAGAGGCAATGCGATGGCACTAATTTATTTTTAAATTTTATTAATTTATTTGAGAGAGAGAGAGGGCAGTAACAAGGGGAGGGGAGAGAGAAAGGAAGAAAGACACTCTGTGCTGAACAGAGAGCCCAACATGGGGCTTAATCTCAGGACCCTGAAATCATGACCCGAACTAAGGTCAGACACTTAACTGAATGAGCCACCCAGGGACCCCACGATGGCATGAAATTATTATATACCAAATATTCCTCTGAATGTAAATGGAATGAATGTTACAATCAAAAGGCACCGGTATCAGAATGGATTTTTAAAAAAGACCTATATACTTCTTATAAGAGACTCATTTTAGATGTAAAGACACCACCAGATTGAAAGTGACTCGATAGGGAAAATCTACCATGATAATGAATGTGAAAAGAAAATCAGAGTAACCATATTTATATCAGAATAACTAGATTTTAAACCAAGGATTGTAATGAAAGATGAATGAGGACACTATTTCCTAATTAAGGAGTCTCTCCAACAAGAAGATCTGACAACTGTAAATATTTTTGCTACAAACATGTAAACAGCCAGATATATAAGCAATAAGTCACATAAAGAAACGGATTGAAAACAACATGATAAGAGTGAGTGTCTTAGAAGAGTGAGGGGTGAGGTGGCTGGATGATGGACAGTGTGGAGGGTAAATGCTATGGAGAGTGCTGTGAATCGTGTAAGCCTGATGAATCAAAGACCTATACCCCTGAAATAAATAATGCATTATAGTTAATGAAAATATTAATTAAATAAAAAACCCTCAACAGCATTGTTATGGAAAGAATATAAACCAACATGATAAAAGGCATATGTAAAGACCCACAGTCAATATAATCTTCAAAGCAGAAAAACTGCTTCACCCTTACAGTGAAGAATAAGACACTGTCATAAATGTTATTTAACATAGTACTGAAAGTCCCAGACTTAGCAGACAGGCAACAAAATGAAAAGAAAAAGTACAAAATAAAACATCCAAATTGACAAGGACCAAGTCGAAACTTCAGTGTATGCATATGATATACTCTATGGAGAAAACATAAAAGACTCCACCATCAAATTACTGGACTGATATGTGTATTCAGCAGTGCTGCAGGATATAAAATCAGCATACAGACATCTGTTGCATTTCCAATAATGAAGCCGCAGAAAGGGAAATCAAGGAGTCAGTCTCACTCACAATGGAAACAAACACAAGATACCTAAGAATAAACCTAATGAAAGAGGTAAAGGCTCTACATTGAAAACTATAGAACACGTAAAGAAATTGTAGAGTGCACAAAGAAATGGAAAAACACTCCATGCTAATGGATGGGAACAATAAATATTGTTAAAATGTCTATACTACCAAAACCAATCTACCCACTTAATGCAGTCCATATAAAAAAACACGAGCACCTTTAGCAGAACTAGATCCTAAGCTTTTTAAAGAACTACAAAAGACTCTGATAGCCAAAATAATTCTCAAATTCCATAAAGAATGTATCAAACTCAGCATGCCAAAATTTAATATTCCACTTAAGAAATGGGCAGAAGATATGAACAGATATCTGTTGGTTTGTTTGTTTGTTTTTCCCAAGGAAGACAAACAGAAGACTAACAGACAGAGGAAAATATTCTCAACATCATTCAACATCATGTAAGTGCAAATAACACCAGGATGAGATACCAACTCACAACTATCAGAATGCTAAAATTAACAAAACAGAAAATGACAAATAGAAGTGATGATGTGGAGCTATGGGAAGCCTCTGTCATGTTTTGTGGTTATGCAAACTTGTACAGTCACTCTGGAAAAGAATATGGAGGTTCGACCACAGTTAAAAATTGAATTACCCAATGACACAGCAATCACAGTGATAGGTATTTGCCTGAAGGACAGAAAAATACTGATTCATAGGGGTACATACAGCTCAATGTTTATAGTAGCATTATCAACAGTAGTGAAATTATAGAAAAAAGACATATGTGTGTGTAATATAAACACACACACATATATTACACACCCACCCAAAAGAATGAAATCTTGCCATTTCCCATGACATTGACACAGCAAGTGTTTTTTATGATAATGAAATTTTGTAGTTACAAAAAAGCAAGTACCATATGATGTCACTCATATGTGGAATTTAAAAACAAAACAGATGAAAATAGGGATATTAAACACCACAACCAACAACAAAAGGGAAGCAAGCCATGAGGAACTCCCAAATGTAGACAAGAGACTGAGAGTTGATGGAGGAAGTTGGAGGGGGATGTGTTATGTGGGTAATGGGTGTTAAGGAATATGTGTTGTGATGAGCTCTGGGTGATATGTGTAAGTGATAAATCATTAAATTCTACACCTGAAATCATTTTCACCACATATATTACCTAACTAGAATTTAAATAAATATTTGGAATAATAATAAAAAAATTCACAGAATGAACATGTATAGACATATTCCAATAACATTAGCACACACATTATTTCATACTTGTATGGACTACACACCAAAATAGATCACATTCTGAGCTGCAAAATCACCTTTACAAATGTTAATAGAAGTCATATAATGTCTGTTCTCAGAATATAAGCAATGCAACTAGAAATGGAGTACTGGGTGTGGTGCATAAACAATGAATTCACTGAAAAGAAATTAAAAAAAATAAACAAAAATGTAAAAAAAGAAATCAATGTTGAAACTCTAAACATTTCAACAGTAAGACTAAACAACACACATTTAAATAACATAGGCAAACACATAAATCTCAAGAAAATTATATTTTTTAAAGTTTACTTACTTATAATCTCTACAACCAGATGAGAGGTTGAACTCATGACCCCAATGTCAAAAGCCACATGCTCTTCTAAGTGAGCCACCCAGTTTCCCCTCAACTGTGGAAATACATAAAAAAGAAAAAAAAAAAACTTGGTGAATTTTATTGAATGTGGAGACATACAGTTTACATGGAAATGTGTTATATTGAGTGCACATATTAAGAAATAAAAGTCTAATATCAATAACTTACATTCAATTCTCAGGAATTATAAATATTAGATCAATAAATACAATGCAACAAAAACTAAATTAATGACAATGTAACAAAAAAGAAAAAGAAATGATAGGAATAATAAATACTAGAGCAAAATCAGTTAAATCAATAGAGAAAAATCAAGAAAAAAATAATTTGAAATTAGGTAATTGGATTAAAAAATGCACTTGTTTGGTGATGAGCATTAGGTGATGTATAAAAGTGTTGAATCACTGTATTGTACACCTGAAACTAATATTATGCTGTATTTTAACTAAGTGGAATTTAAATAAATCCTTATAAAATTATTAATGAAATTGATAAAACTCTAATCAGGCTAATGAAATAATAAGAGAGGGAGAAGACACAAATGATTAATATCAGAAATGAAAGAGGGGACATGAATACTGATCCCACTGAAAATAAAAGAATAGGAAAGGAATACTATGAATAATTCAAAGGTAACAAGTTTGTTAACTTAGTGAAAATCGAGAAATTTTTGAAAGACACAGTTTGCTGAAACTCATTAAGAAGAAATAGACAATGAATAGGACTTTATCTACTGAATAAATTGAATAAATCATGAATAACCTTCCAAAACAGAAACTACAGGCCCAGGTGGGTTCACTGGTGAATTTAATTAAAGGTTGAAGGAACAGATTAAATTAATTACCTAAAATTACTTTCAGGGCCTAAAAGCAATTGGAATACTTCTGATTCCTTCTGTGGTATCATCATTACCCTATTATAATTACAACAATGATATAAAAAAGACACATCTGTTTCTCTTATGAACATAGTTACAAACATCCTCAAAAATGCTACAAATTGATTACAATAATGTATAAAAGAATTATATATCACAATTAAGTAGATATATTGCAATTATGTGAGATTGAACATTCTAAAATTACTTAATGCAGTTCATTATATCAAAAGAATAAATAAGAAAATAATCACTTCCCATATTAATAAATACTTAAAGAGCATTGTATGATATATGATACCCACTAACAATTAAACCTCTTAATATACTAGAAATAGAGGTAACAGTTCATCGTGACAAAAAATATCTACAAGAATCCTACTGTGAAATTTATAGTTAATAGTGGGAAACTAGAAACTTTCACACTAAGATTGGGAGCAATATAAGTGTGTTCCCTCTCATTAGTCCTTTTCAACATTGTGCAGAAAGTATTAGGAAATTCAATTAGAAAAGCAAAAGAAATGGAATGTATATAAATTGAAAAGGAAAAATTAAAAACACTTTTGTTCATACATGATCTATTTATTGGGTAGAAAATCCAAGAGTAGACAAAAGCTCTCGTGAAATAATAAGAAATTTAGCAAATTTGCAAGGCAAAATTTTAATATACAAACTGCAACCTTGCCCTATGCCATATGGCATCAATGAACAAGTATAATATGCAATATTAAAAACAATATCATTTACTTTAGCACCAGGAAAGAAATAAAGAATAAAAGAGAAGGAAAGAGGGAAAGAAAGAGAAAAAATTGTTAGGTACAAATAAAATAAAATAAAATATGTATCATACCTCGAAGGAATATGCCACAAAATTCTGATGAATGCAGTCAGAACTAAATAAATGTTTAGATGATCCAGTTTCATGGATAGGAAGATTTAAAGTTGTGAATGTATTGATTTTACTAATTTAGATGTATAGATTTAATGAAATTCAAATCAAAATTACATCAAGTTATTTTCTGGACATTGACAAAGTGATTATAAACGTTATGTGAGACGAAAAAAAAATAAGCCAAGAATAGCCAACATTATATTGAAAAGGAAGAAAGTGGAAAGATGCATGATGTCCAAATTGAAGAATTTATACAAAGTTGGAGAAATCATGACCGGTAGTTTAGTGTGAGACTAGATGAAGATATCAATGGAAAAAAAAAAAAAAAAAGCCTAGAAGAAAACCAACATAAGTATAGTTAACTGAATTTTGTCAAAAAACAAAGACAACATGATGAAGCAAATACTGTCTTTTAAAAATGATGCTGGAACAACAGTGTCCTGTTGCAAATAAAAAATGTAGAAAAACACATAAACTGAAAAAGCGTTGTAGAACTAAATGTAAAACTACAATGTTTGTAGACAATAACACAGGAGAAACCTAGATGATGTCGAGTGTGAAAATGATCATTAGATACAATGCCAACACATAACTTATTTTTTTAAAATATTTTATTTATTTATTTGATAGAGAGAGATCACAAGCAGGCAGAGAGACAGGCAGAGAGAGAGGGAAGAGGCAGGCTCTCCTCCGAGCAGAGAGCCCGATGCGGGGCTCGATCCCAGGACCCTGAGATCATGATCTGAGCTGAAGGCAGAGGCTTTAACCCACTGAGCCACCCAGGCGCCCCATAACTTATTTTTTTAAAGAAATCTCTACACCCAATATGAGGCTCAAACTTAAAACCCTGAAATCAAATGCCATGTACTTCATTGATTGAGATAGCATAGGTCACAAGGCATAACTCATTATATGTATATAAAAAATAAAATTATTATTAAAAAAATACACTGCATTTATTAAAAATTAATACAAAATAAAATAAAATAAAATAAAAATAAAGATTTATTAAAAATAAATCTTACATTCTACGAAAGAAAGAATTAAAAACAAACAGGAAACCCCAGATTCAGAAAATTTTGAAAGAATACCTTCCCAAAACATATATGTGATATTTTTTAAAATATACAGAAAATTCTTGAAATCAACAATGAAGTAAATAACTTAATTAAGAAAACAGAGGAGTCCCAAAGACCCATCACTAAAGAAGATAGACGGCAAATAAGCATAGCATACGATGTCTCACATTACATGTCATCAGTTCTATGCAAATTAAAACATAAATAAGATATTACTACGTATCTATTGAATGGTCCAAGTCCAGGCAACAGCAAGACTAAATGCTGATGATGATGTGGCACGGCAGAAGTGATCATTTTTTACTGGCTGGATTGCAAAATGACACAACCACTTTGGAAGATACTTTGACAGTTTCTTAATAAAATAAACTTATCTTAACCATGCAATCCAGTAGCCCACAACACATGAAAACATATCCACATAAAAACTACACTTCAGGATGTCTGGGTGACTCAGATGTTATCTGACTTTGGATCCAGTAATGATCCCAGAATCCTGGAATCCAATCCAGCATTGGGCTTCTTGCACAATGGAGAACCTGCTTCTCCCTCCACCTGCTACTCTCCCTGTTTGTGCTCTCCCTCTCTCTGACAAATAAAATATTTTTTAAAAAAATCATTACACAGATGTTTATCATAGTTTTATTTATAACTGCAAAATCTTGGAAGCTAACAAGACATTAGCTTATCAGTCCATGTTAAGCCATGGAGGAAATTCATATCCATATTTTCAAGTGAAGGAAGCCAATCTGAAAACACCATATACTGTCTAATTCCAACTACAGCATATTCTGGAATGAGCAGATCTATGAAGACACTGAAAGTTCAGTAGCTGTTAGGATCATGTGTTAGGGAGAAATAAATTGGCAGAGCACAGAGGAGTTTAAAGGCAGTAAAACTACTTGCATGGCACTATAATAATGGACATAAGTCTGCAAAAAAATGGGAGAGAAGGCAATTTTTTTTCGGCCAATAACAACAACAACAACATCAACAACAAAATCAGAAGGATCACAAAGAAGTAGAAAACCTAATCAACAACATATATTGATAGAAACTGTCCTTTAGGAAACACAAAGATGAGAATTACTAGATAAAAAAATAAAATAAAATAACTTGAATATGATCAAATGAGTAAATAAAAACACAGACAAATAACTAAAGGAATTTTGTTTCAAATATCAGGTAAATAAAATGAGAATATCACCAAAGAGATATGAATTCTAAAACAAAACAAAACAACAACAAAAACAAATAGAAAGCAATCAGAAATTCTAAATTTGAAAACTATAAAACCTACAGTGAAAAAATTACTAGGGAGATACAATGGGACATTTGAACAGTCAGAAAAAAAATCACTAATGAAAATGAAGGCAGGGCCATATTTATAGATTCTGAGGAGCAAAAAGTTAAAAAAGCAAAAGAACAAAAAGACAAAAAGACAAAGGAAATGTGAAGATAGCCAATGGTATTAATGGGTCATCATGAAATAGAACAATATGTGTGTTATAGGAATCCCAGAAAGATATTAAAGTGAAAGAGGTGGAGAGATCATCTGAATGAAAAAACTGGCTAAATTTCAAAATTGATAATAGATATGATTATACAACCCAAGAAACTTAACAAAATTCAAGTAGGATTCCCTCAGAATGATCCACAAAAAGACACAAAGTATGAAATAAGATATTGCAAGCAGCAAGAAAAATGCAACTTGTCATGTAAAAAGAGAACATCGGTAAAATTATCTTCTGAGTTCTCAGAAGAAATTGAGAGCTGAACACAGGGAAAAATATATTCAAAATGATGGCAGAATAAAAACTGTTAACTGAAAATATTGTAACTGTGACGTTATCCTTCCAAAAAAAAAAAGAAAAGAAAAGAAAGAAACTAAGACATACATAAATTCAGTGAAGGTTTTTATCACCAGGCCTGTCTTACAGGAAGTGTGAAAGGAACACTTTATTTCAGGTTGAAATAAAATAATGATGTAATATGGATTTGTAAACTTAATTTAAATTTCCTAAAGAGATTAGAAGACATATGTATGAGAATAATATTAGTCTGTACATGAAAAATGAAGAATTAGTTTGTGAGGAAGACATTAATACCTAAAGTGAGGAGAAATTAGGTATACTAACAGAGTTTATACATGTAATTAAATTTAAGAAACAAACCAGATGCATATAGGGGAAGGTAAGAAAGAGAGAGATGGAAGCAAACATAAAAGACTCTTAACTATAGTTAATAAACCGAGGGTTGATGGAGAAGTGGGTGGGGTTGGGCTCAATGAGTGACAGGAATTAAAAAGGGCACTTGTGATAGGCATTAGCTGTTATATACAAGCGATGAATCAGTAAATTTACTCCTGAAACCAAGATTACCCAATATGTTAACTAACTAGAATTCAAATAAATATTTGAAATAAATAAAATTTAAGTATTAATTAAAATTCAAATTTTAAGTCTGTAGTATGTTATATGTAATTCCCATTATAACTTTAAAGAAAATCTTTTTTTTTAATTCTTATGTTGTTATTATCATGTTCAATTAGCCAACATTTGGAACCTTATTAGTTTTTGATGTAGTGTTCCAAGATTCATCAGTTGAGTATATCATCCTGCGCTCATCACATCATGCACCCTCTTTAAGGCCCATCATCCAGTTACCCCATTCTACTATGTATTTTATAAAACACTACCTCTGAAACAAATAATACACTATATCTTAATTAAATTTAATTTAAATTAAAAATACAATATATTATAAATATAATGATTACCAATATGGTATATATTTTGTTCACCATCTTAAGATTTTGTTTATTTGCCAGAGAGACCCCGAGAGAGGGACATAAACCGCAGAAGTGGGATAGGGAGAAGCAGGCTTCCCCCTGATCAGGGAGCATTATGAGGGGCTCAATCCCAGGACTATAAGACCATGACCTGAGCTGAAGGCAGACGCTTAGTGACTGAGCCACCAGGGTGCTGCTATTTTGTTCATTCTCTATGCCTTATTTAATAAGACCATTTCTACTTCAAGGTCATAAACACATTTTCCTTTTATGTAAGAAGGAAAAGAAAGGGAATTCGACCATGCCACTACAAAATAAAACCAACTGCAGACACACAAAAAATACTGGGGAAATTAAGAAAGAAATTATATGACATACAGAAAACAAATGGCCAAAAAACAAAATATATTCCATATTTATCAGAAATTGCCTTAAATGTAACTGGATTAAATATCCTAGTTACACCATCCATTGTCAGAATGGAATAGTTACAGATCATATAGATATAGATAGATATACACACACTATAAGACATTCAATGTACATTGATGAAGTTTCAATACTGTGAAAAATAAAAGGATATGCATAAGAGATAACCCATGCAGGATAGTCAGAGAATATGAAGTTGTAGTAATATGAGAGGAAGTGGACTACAAGTCAGAAATTACTCATAAGAGTGGAGTATTCATCTTTTCTGATAAAGACGTAGGAGTCCATTATATACATGGACCATACTTTCTTATCCATGCATCTGTTGAAGGGCTTCTTGGATCTTTCCACAGTTTGGTGATTGTGACTATTGCTGTTATGAACACCTTATTTTATTTTTATGTATTTTTAAGTCAATTTTGTTTTAAAGATCATATTTATGTATTTGGCAGAAAGCACAAGCAAAGGGAGCAAGAGAGGGGTAAGGAGGCACCTCACCAGCCAGGGAGCCAGATGCAGGGCTATCAGGACCCTGAGATCATGAGCTGAGCCTAAGGCAGAAATTTAGCCAACTTAGCCACCCAGGAGCCCCAAAGACATTAAAAAAAAAAAAAAAAAAAAAAATATATATATATATATATATATATATATATAGTTAAATACAGAAAGCAGTACAACTAGGTAAAATTTGTGTTAAGAAATACTCCTATCACTTTGGGCCCACCCAACTCCTTCATATATGAGCATGTCCATAAATTGACCAAAAAAAAGTTTGTATTTTTGAAAGATGCAAAGTATGCAAAAAAACATTAATATTGATGAAAAAAATAAAAACAAAAGAGAACCACAGCAGAGGAAGTCGTTTAAGCTCTCCTGGACCTGTTGGAATGGGGTAACAGAGTAATTTAGGATGGGATCTGAGGGGAAGGAAGGGGAACCACATTTGTTGCTTAAAAAAGAGAAAAAAAAAAGACATCTTTGAAATCAATCCCTGGATCCCTGGTTGTAGACAAGTTCTCCAAAACCAGTATCTGGCACCCCTGCAACAAACTTGGAGAAAATTCTTGGATTATCTCAACAATTGGGCCCTTTTCCTTGCCGCCTCTACCAGGGGGCTTCCATACTGCACTTGGCCCAGCCCCCTGTGTGGGGGCTGTGCAGGCTGACCAGGCTGACCTGGAGCTGGGCCTCCTGTGGGCCTACCCTGCAACCCCTCCTCCCGCGCCACCCCCTCTTCTCCTGCGGCCCCCTCCCCGCCCAGCCCAGCTCCAGCTCCCTCTAGGCAGCGCCTATCTCTGCAGAGGTTGGAGTGTCGCCCCTGGAGTCCTGGTCCTCCAGGCCTTCAGGGGAGGCTCCAGGCTCGCCCGCGGCCTCCCGCCGCTCGCCCGCAGCCTCAGCCTCCCTGCACTTTCTGAAGGAGAAGCCGCTTCCCCGGAAAGACTTCCAGAAGGAAAAGTGCTTCTTTCTGTTTCTCCGGGTCTCCCTGCTGGGCCAGCACATGGCCAGGTCGGTCCCCGGGCTTCTGGGGATATGGGGAGGAGGCCTCCAAGGTGGTCTCCCCGGCAGGGGTCAGGACCTAGCCGGTCTTGGCGGCCTCGCAGCCCTGAGCGTCTCTGTCTCTGCGGCGCGCCAGGCCTCCAGTGCGGCAGCAGCAGCTCTTCCTTCTGCACTCCAGCGGGTGGAGTGGTTAGATGCCCAGCTCCAGGCAGCTGCGGGCTCCTCCTGGTCCCCGCCTTGGCTCTGCCCTTGGCCTGCAGCTCCTCATTGGAGCCAGGTTGAGAGGCCTCCGGAGAGATGGTGCCTTTACCTGCTGGTGATGGGACCCGTGGGGAAAGCAAGGGGTGTGTGACAGCGCCAAGAATAATGCACCACTAGAAATGACAGGGGAGGCTTAGTCTTTTTATTTTTTTTTTCTTTTAATTTTTTAAGAAAAGCTATTATGATGTATTTTGTGAGGGAGATTTACAACAGTAAGGGTCTTGATTAAGAAGGAAAGAGGGGGGAAATGCATATCCCCAAACCCACATTTTTAAAAAGATCATAATCTTAGGAGGTAATTTTTTAACTTATAAGAACTTTTCACTTATCTCCTGTCAGCTGTACCAGTCAGGGATAATCTGTCTGTTTCAAACTCAATTATTTTTCTAAAAAAAAAATCTCTTGGTTGAGACAAATTCTCATATTTGCAGTTTCATTTGATTTATTTACTATATATTTTGTCAGAGAGAATTATTAGTATTTTAAAGTGATCATATTTACATAAATATAGTATCATTTAGTGTAGACCTTAGTTTACCATTAATTAAGAAAATAAGTATTGATGCTTGTAGATATCTCCATTGATTAAAATACCACTTTCAGCACATTTACTGTACTGAATTAAGAGATTAGAAGGTACAACACGAATTCTTTCAAGAATTCTATCATGATTTGTTTTAAATTTAGAGAGCTTCGTGTTTTGTTTTGTTTTTATAAAGCACACAGGTATGTAAGTAATTGACTTTTTAACATTTCATTATGTATCTATATGAAAGTATGAAATATATAAAATATATATCCTTAAATTGACTTTGACAAATAAGAGTTTCCTTCGAATTTCTGTAGTTAATTAAATACTGGAATGTACCAATGGTTAATTCTAGTACTTCATTAGAATAGTTTTTTATTAATACTAGTTAAAATCATCCTAAGGATTTGGAGAAATGTATCAACCTGAAACAATAAATAAAACTAAAAATACCATAAGACATATAACGTTTATAATCTTGCATATTAACAAACGTACTGGTTTGGAGAGCTGACATTGGTCCTCTCACCATCCTATGAAGTCATTTTTCTGAATAGGCTTCTTTGAATATTTTTCTACCAGTGCATACACTTTTCTCTCATCCCTGACCTTTTTAGATAACTCCAAAAAAACCTAACAGCAATCATGAGTTCAAGACATCTTTGCGGATTAAGGAGAATACCTGTTGTTTTATGTCTGTACACACTTGAGAATGTCCACAGAAACATGAATAATGTGAAAATACCAATTGCTCAGCATGTCCCTAGGACAAAGTTTAGAAATGAGTTCTGATACTTTGTGTACATGTTTTAATAATTGAGTTAAAGGTTAATCATTGGGCAAACAGATATATTTATTCAGACTTTTTGAATATTATGTCTCTTGTGTATAAGTTGTTTCTATATTTTGGATATTAAGCCCTTATTGGATATGTCATTTGAAAATATATTCTCCCAAACAGAAGTTCTATTGATTGGTCCCACTGCTGTGCAGATGATTTTTATCTTGAGAAAGAGTAGTTCATTTTTTGCTTTTGTTTCCCTTGCCTTTAGAGACACGTGTTGCAAGAAGTTGCTGTGGCTGAGGTTGAAGAGGTTGCTGCCTGGGTTCTCCCCTAGGATTTTGAAGGATTCCTGTCTCACACTGAGGTATTTAATCCATTTTTAATTTATCATTGTAGAAGGTGTAAGAGAAGGTCCAGTGTCATCCTTCTGTATGTGACTGTCCAATTTTCCCAGCACCACTTATTGAAGACACTGTCCTTTTTTCCATTGCATATTCTTTCCTGCTTTGTCAATGATTAGTTGACCATAGACATGAGGGTCCATTTATCGGGTCTCTATTTTGTTGCATTGAGGGATGGGTGTGTTTTTGTGCCAGTACCATGCTGTCTTGATGATCACAGCTCTGTAAACTAGCTGAATTCAGGCATTGTGATGTCCCCAGCTTTGGTTTTCTTGTGCAGCAATGCTCTGGCCATTTGGGATCCTTTTTGGCTGACCATAGACATGAGGGTCCATTTATCGGGTCTCTATTTTGTTGCATTGAGGGATGGGTGTGTTTTTGTGCCAGTACCATGTTGTCTTGATGATCACAGCTCTGTAAACTAGCTGAATTCAGGCATTGTGACGTCCCCAGCTTTGGTTTTCTTGTGCAACAATGCCCTGGCCATTTGGGATCCTTTTTGGCTACATGCAAATTTTAGGATTGTTTGTTTTAGGGCTGTGAATAATTTTGAGGGTATTTTACTAGGGATTGCATTGAATGTGTAGATTGCTCTGGAAAGCATATGCATTTTTACAAAGTTAATTCTTCCAATCTAGGAGCATTGAATGACTTTCCATCTGTTTGTGTCTTCCTCAATGTCCTTCCTCAGTGTTATGTAGTTCATACTGTAGAGATCATTTACCTCTTTGATTAAATTTATTCCTGGGCGCCTGGGTGGCTCAGTGGGTTAAGCCGCTGCCTTCGGCTCACGTCATGATCTCAGGGTCCTGGGATCGAGCCTCGCATCGGGCTCTCTGCTCGGCAGGGAGCCTGCTTCCCTCTCTCTCTCTCTGCCTGCCTCTCTGTCTACTTGTGATCTCTCTCTGTCAAATTAAAAAAAAAATTATTCCTAGGTATCTTATGGGTTTGGGTGCTATGGTTAAGGGGATTGACACCTGGATTTCTCTTTCTCCATTCACATTATTAGAGTATAGAAAAGCAAGAGAATTTTGTGCTTTGATTTTGGAATCCTGCACATTGCTGAATTCCTGTATTAGTTAAAACAATTTAGGAGTGGAATCTTTTGTGTTTTCATATAAAGTATATTATCATATGCAAAGAGATATGATTTGACTACTTCTGTGACAACTTGAATGCCTTTTACATGTTATTGTCCAAATGCTGAGGCTAGGACTTCTAATGCTATGTTCGATAAAATGGTAAGAGTGGGCTTCCCTGTCATGTTCCTGACCTTCGGGGAAGAGCTGTTTTTCCCCATTGAGAATGATATTTGCTGTGGGCTCTTCATAGATGGCTCTTATAATATGAGATATGTTCCCTCTAACCCTATATTTTGAGGAGTTTTAATCATGAGAGGATGTTATTTTAATCATGAGAGGATTTGCCAAATGCTTTTTATGCATCAAATGAGAGGATGTTATGGTCCTTGTCTTTCTTGTGTTTATATGACTAATCACATTACTGGATTTGTGGATATTGAACCTCCCTTATATCCCAGAAAAAAACTCACCTGGTGGTGGTGAATAACATTTTTAATGTACCTTGGAATCCTACCGGCTTGTATCTTGTTGAATATTTTTTTATTAGGGCTCAGTAGGGTTATTCATTATAATTCTCCTTTTTCACAGGGTCTTTGTCTGCTTATGGATCAATGTAATGCTCAGCCTCAGAAAATGAGTGTGGAAGCTTTCCATTCATTTCCATTTTTTGGAAGCAGCTTCTGTAGAAGAGGTATGACTTACTCTTAAAATCTTTGGTAGAATTCCCGTGGGAAGGTATCTGGTCCTGGACTCTTTTTTTCTGGGGAAGGTTTTTGATTCCTGATTCAATTTCCTTGCTGGTTATTAGTCTCTTCAGATTGTATATTTCTTCCTGTTTCAGACTTGGTACATTACAAGTTTCCAGGAATGCATCGACTTCTTCCAGATGGCCTAATTTTTTGGCATATAGTTGCTGATAATATGTTCTAACAATTCCCTGTTTCTTTTGCATTGGTCATAATCTCTCCCCTTTCCTTCCTGATTTTGTTAATTTACGTCCTTTGTCTTTACTTTTGGCTACATCTGGCCAGAGGTTTATTGATCTCATTAATTTGTTCTGAGAACCAGCTTCTAGTTTGTTGGTGGGCTCTGCTATTCTACTAGTTTCTGTTTCATTGATTTCTGCTCTAATCTTTATTCCTTCTTCTCTCCTGCTGGGTTTAAGCTCTGTTTGCTGTTCTTTCTTCCAGATGTAAGGTTAGCATGTACATTTGGATTTTTCTAATTTTTTGAGACAGCCTTGGATGGCTAAGCAATTCCCTGTAAAGACCAACTTTTCAGTATCACATAGATTATGAACCAATGTGTTTTCATTATCATTAGTTCCATTGAATTGTTTAAGTTCTTTAATTTCCTGGTTGTCCCAATCATTTCTTGGTAGGATGCTCTTTGATCTTCAGATGTTTGAATTCCTTCCAAAATTCCTCTTCTGATTCAGTTCCACTTTCAAAGCATTATTGTCTGAAAAAATGCAGGGCAAAATCTCAGAAATTTGGTATTGTTTGAGACCTGATTGGTGACACAGTATGTAATCCTTTTTTTTTTAAATTTTTGAGTATGTAATAATTTAGTCACCCTACAGTACATCAGTATTATTTGAGGTAGAGTTCATAGACTCATGGTTTAAGTATAACAACCAGTGTTTCATTCAGTACATGCCCTCCTCAATAACCACCACCAACCTCACCAATCTCCCCAACCCCTTCCCCTATAAAACCCTCTGTTTCTTTGAGTTTACATGCTCTTGTGGTTCATCTCTCCCTCCAATTCCCCCACCTTCACTTTTCCCTTCCTTCCCCTAATGTGGTCTGTTATTCCTTATTTTCCCAAGTAAGTAAAACCATATGATAATTGACTTTCTCTGCTTGACACCTTATAATCATTATAATTTCCTGCAATCCCTTCCATGTTGATGCAAAAGTGGGGTATTCCTCCATTCTGATAGCTGAGTATTATTCCATTGTATATATGGACCACATCTTCTTTATCCATTCATCTGTTGATGAGCACCTTGACTCTTTCCACAGTTTGGCTTTTGTGGCCATTAAAGCTATGAACACTGGGATCCATATGACCCTCCATTTCAATACATCTGTAGCTTTGTTGTAAATAACCAGTAGTGCAATTGCAGGGTCAGCGGGTAGCTCTATCTTTAATATTTGGAGGACTCTCCATGCTCTTTTCCAAGTTGACTGCACCAACTGGCATTCCCACCAGCAGTGTAAGAGTGTTCCCCTTCCTCCAAATCCTCTCCAGTACTTAGTATTTCTTTCCTTATTATTGTCATTCTAACTGGAAAATGTGGTTTTGATTTGAATTTCCCTGATGGCTAATGATGATGAACATGTTCTCATATGTCTGTTACCCATTTCTATGTCTTCTTTGGAGAAGTCTCTGTTCATGTCTTCTGCCCATTTTGTGACTTGTTTATCTGCTTTCTTGGTGTGGAGTTTGAGAAGTTCTTTATAGATCTTGGATAGCAGCCTTTTGTCTGTAGTGTCATTTGGGAATATCTTCTCCCATTCCATGGGTTGTCTCTTTGTTCTGTTGACAGTTTCCTTTGCAGTGTAGAAGCTTTTTGTCTTAATGATGAACCAAATGTTCATTTTTCACTTTTCTTTCCCTTGCATATGGAGATGTGCCTTGAGAAAAGTTGCTGTGGCTGACGTCAAACTGTTTACTGCCTATGTTCTTCTCCAGGATTTTGATGGATTCCTGTCTCACACTGAGGTCATTCATCAATTTACAGTTTATATTTGTGTATGATGAAAGAGATTGGTGGAGTTTCATTCTTCTGAACATACCTGCCCAGTTTTCCATCAGCATTTAATTGAGGAGACAGTCTTTTTTCCACTGGATATTTTTTTCCTACTTTGTTAAATTTATTTGACTATAGATTTAAGCATCCATATCTGGGCTCTCTACACTCTTCCATTGGTATATGTGTCTGTTTTCATGCCAGTACCATGCTGTCTTAGTGATCACAGTTTGTTATACCTTGGAAGAAATCTAACCAAAGAGGTAAAGTATATATACTTGTGGAAGTACCTAACACTCAAGAAAGAAAATAAAGAAGACACACAACATGGAAAAAACATTCATGCTCTTGGATCAGAAGAATAAACATTGATAAAATCTCTATGTTGCCCAGAGAAATATATACTTTCACCCCCATCCTGATCAAAATACCATCAGCATTTTCCAAAGTGTTGAAACAAGCAATCCTAAAACGTGCATGGAAAAAGAAAAGACCCTGAATCACCAACAAAATGTAGAAAAAGAAACAAAGCTCAGGGCATTTCATTGCCTTATTGCAAGGTTTATGACAAAGCTCTGATCAACCAGTATGTAATTTATTTTGGAGAAAGTTATGTTTGTTTTCGACAGCAATGGCATTCTCTAGTTTAAGGACTGAATGTTCTGTTTTTTATCTTTGAAGTCCAGCTGTTCCAGTGTGTCCTTCAAAGCTCTTGTTTCTTTTTGAACAGTCTTTTACTTAGGTGATCTATTTTTGTGTGTGGGGTGTTGTGGTCTCTGCCTATTCATGTATTATTATGAATAGGATTCTTTATTTTGTTTAATAGTTGGCTGATGTAGTTGGCTACACCCATGTAGGGGGCAGAGATATTTACAGGTGCTAGATTTTCATGTTGGATAGACCCTTGAGGTATGATATTGTATCCCCCTAAACCTATTACTACAGTCTTTGTTTTAAAATCTAACTTGTGTGTTATGAGAATTGGGACCTCAGCTTTCTCTTGATTCTTTGGGATGAAGAATAGGTCTCAATCCCCTCTCTTTCAGTCTGGAGGTATCTTTAGGTTCAAAATGAGTGTTTTATATACAACATGTGGATGGGTCCTGTCTTTTTCTTCAAGTTGGGAACCCTACTCTCTTTCATGGGACCTTGTAGCCTATTCACGTTTTCAGGAACTATTGGGAGATAGGATTTTCTTGCCATCATGTTGTCTGTGAAGTCCTGGTTTCTATAGATTGCTTCTGTAAGTGTCTGGTCCATATTACTTGTGGGGTCTTTCATCTTTCAAAGAAACCTCCTTAATCGTTCTTGCAGGGCTGGCTTCATTTTCACATATTCATTCAGTTTCTATGCCTCCTGGAAGGCCCTTGTCTCTCCATCCATTCTGAATGGCAGCCTTAATGGATAACATATTTTTAGTTAGCATTATCTCCTATAGTACCCTGAATATGCCTTGCCAGCCCTTTCTGGCTTGTCAGGTCTCTGTGGATGGGTCTGATGTTATTCTAATGCTCCTCCCACTGTGTGTAATACATCTCTTCTCTGTAGAAACTTTCAAGGTAACCTCTTTGGCTCTAAGATTAGAAAGTTTCACTCTTATATGCCAGGACTTTGGTCTGTTTTTATTGACCTGTGGATGGGTCCTCTCTGCTTTATGGAGAGGAAGGCTTGTTTCCTTTCCCAACTTAGGGAAGTTCTCTGCTATGATTTACTCAAATATATCTTCTACTGTCTCTCTTCATTCACACAGGGATCCCAATAATTCTGACACTGGGCCAAATTTATGGCATTATTGTTCTATGTCTGTTCTTATGAGCTTCTAGCTGTCGCCCCTATCCTCCTCAGCTACCTTTCTTTCTATCAGTTTACCTTCTAGCTCACTAATTCATTCTTCTGCCTTTTTACCCTGGCTGTTTGAGTTTCCAGTTAAGACTGCATCTCATTCAGAGCATTTTTTAAAATATTTTATTTATTTATTTGACAGAGAGAGAGATCACAAGTAGGCAGAGAGGCAGGCAGAGAGAGAGGGGGAAGCAGGCCTCCTTCTGAGCAGAGAGCCCGATGTGGGGCTTGATCCCAGGACCCTGAGATCATAACCCTGGCCGAAGGCAGAGGCTTAACCTACTGAGCCACCCAGGTGCCCCTCATTCATAGCATTTTTAATGCTCATTAGAATTAGAATTAGATCTCATTCTGCCATTGTAGATTTTATGTTGTCTCAAATGCTTTTCTCAAGCCTAGCTATGGACTTTGTGATTGCTCCCCTGAAGTCCGTCTCTGATATCTTGCTTATATCCATATCCATTAGATCTGTGGCAGGGACCAGTGTCTTGGGTTCTTTTCATGACTGGGCATTCTTTCCCCCTTGTCATTCTGCTAAAGGCTGGTTGAGGGAATATACAGAGTCCAAAATATCAATCACAACCCAAGCAAAGTACACCTATGAAAAAATCCAAGGTGGTCAATACTATGTTGAATGAAAGTGGTGAGATTTAACATCCTTGTCTTCTTCCTCTTCTTAGGGTCAAAGCTCTTAGATTTTCACCATTGAGTATAATGTTTCCTGTAGGTTTTTCATAGATAGACTTTATTATGTTGATGTATGTTCCCTCTAAACCTACTTTGTTGAGGGATTTTGTCATGGGTTGATGCTGTACTTTGTCAGAAGCTTTTCCTGCACTATTGAAATGATCATATGGTTGATGTGATGTATCATGTATAATATGTACTCTTTAAACATCCTTGCACTGCAGGAATAAATCCCACTTGATTGTGGTGAATGATATTTAAAAAAATATATTGTTAGATTCAGTTTGCTAACATTTTTGTTCAGGAGTTTCCATCTATGTTCACTGAAGATATTGGCATGTAATTCTATTTCTTTCTCTTTCTTTCTTTCTTTTCCCCCATAGTGTCTTTATCTGGGTGTGTGTTTGTTGTTGTTGTTGTTGTTGTTGTTGTTTGCTTGTTTCTTTGTTTTTGTATTTTTCTTTGTTTGCATGTTTGTTTGCTTTTGGCATCTGCATAATTTTGGCATCATGGAATGAATTTGGAAGCTGTCCTTCTTCTACTATTTTTTGGAATACTTTGAGAAGAATAGGTGTTAAGTCTTCTATAATATGTGGTAAAATTCGCCTGTGAAGCCATCTGGTTCTCGTTTTCTGTTTGTTGGGAGTTTTTTGATTATTGATTCAATTTCATTGCTGCTAATGGGTCTGTTCAAATTTTCAATTGCTTCTGGTTTCAGTTTTGGGAAATTATATATTTCTAGGAATTTATCCATTGTTTTTAAAATCCAACTTGTTGGCATATATTTTTCAATAATAATCTCTTATAATCCTTTGCATTTTCTCTGGTGTTAGTTATTATTCTTCCTCTCTCATTTCTAATTTTGCTTGAGTCTTCTCTTTCTCTCATGCTCATTCTCACTCTTTCTCACTTCCTCTGGCTAAACGTTTTTAGTCTGAGGCTGGCTAAAGTTTTATCTTTTTTTTTTTTTTTTCTTTTTTATCTTTTCGGAGAAACATCTCCTAGTTTCATTGATGTTCTTAATTGGTTTTTGTTTGTTTGTTTGTTTGTTTGTTTTAGTTTTTGTTCCATGTATTGCTGTTCTAATCTTTATTATTTCCTTCTTTCTACTGGTTTGGGGTTTTGTTTGTTCTTTCTCTAGCTCCTTTTGGTATAAAGCTAGGTTGTTTATTTGAGATTGTTCTAGCATCTTAAGCTAGGTGTGTTTAGCTATTAACTTCCCTTTTAGAATACCTTTTGTTGCATCTCTAAAATGTTGGTCCATTATGTTTTCATTTTCATTTGTCTCTATGTCTTTTTTGATTTTCTTCTTGATTTCTTGATCTATTTGTTGTTTAGTAGCATATTATTTAAGCTCCTCATAGTTCTGTTCTTTCAAGATTTTTTTTTTCCTTGTGGTTAATTTCTAATTTCACAGCTTTGTGGTGGGAAAAGATGCATAGTATGACTTCAATATTTTTGAATTTGTTGAGACTTGTTTTGTAGGCTAAATTGTGATCTAATCACTAGAATGTTCTATGTGCACTTGAAATGGATGTGTATTTTGCTGTTCCAGGAATAATTGTTCTGACTATATCTGCTAGTTCCATCTTGTGCAATATGCTATCCAAAGCCACACTTTCTTTGTTGATCTTCTGATTGGGTGATCTATCCATTGATGTAAGTGTGGTGTTAAAACCTCCTACTATTATTGTATTATTTCTTTTATGTTTATTATTGGTTACTTTATGTATTTGAGTGCTTCCATATTGTGTGTATACATATTTACAACCATTATATCTTCTTTTTGGATTGTTACCTTTATGATTATATAGTGTCCTTCTTTGTCTCTTATTACAGTCTTTGCTTTAAAGTCTATTACTTCCAATGTAAGTATTTCTGTCTCAGCCTTCTTTTAACTTCCATTTGTATGACAAATGTATTTCCATCCCTTCATTTTCAATTCACATGTATTTTTAGATCTGAAGTGAATCTCCTGTAGGCAGCGTGTAGATAGGCCTTGCTTTTTTATCCATTCCTTGTTACCGTTGTCTTTTGATTGGAGTGTTTAGCTCATTTCCATTTAAGGTAATTATTGATAGGTATAAACTTATTGCCATTTTGTTACTTGTTCTCTGGTTGATTTTGTAGTTGTTTTCTGTTCATTTCTTCCCTTGCTCTCTTCTCTTACTGTTTTCTGGCTTTCTTTAGTGATACACTTGATTCCTTTCTCTTTATTTTTTGTATGACTATTATGGATCTTAGATTTGTGGCTACCATTCAGTTTATATATAATATCTTAGGCATATGGCAGTCTGTATGAAGTTGATGGTCACTTAATATGCTTTACCCCTATCCCTTCCCACATTAAAAAAAAAAAAAATATTTTATTTATTTATTTGACTGAGAGAGGGAGAGAGAAACAGAACAAGCAGTGGGAACAACAGTGGGAGAGGGAGAAGCACACTCTCTAGTGAGCAAGAAGCCCAATGTGGGGCTTGATCCTAGGGGATCATGACCTGAGCCGAAGTCAGATGCTTAACCAACTGAGGCACCGAGGTGTCCCCCTTTCCTCACATTTTAATATATGGCATCATACTATATATTCTTTTCTTTTGTGAATCCTTTGACCTAATTTTTATAGACATACATAATTTTCCTGCTTTTTTGCTTTCTACTTTACTTACGCCTGCTTATGGTTTTCCTTTTCTATTCAGAGTCCTCTTAACTTTTCTTATAAGGCTATTTAGTGGTGATAAATTCCTTTAATTCTTCTTTGTCTGGGAAACTTTATATCTCCTTCTACTCTGAATGATAGACTTTCTGTATAGAGTATTCTTGGTTGCAGGTTTTACTCTTTCAGCACTAGAATAATACCATGCCACTCTCTTCTGGCATGCAAAGTTTATGCTAAGAAACAGCTGGTAGCCTTTTGGGGTTTCCCTTGTAGGTAACTGTTTTCTTTTCTCTTGCTCCTTTTTAAATTTTTTATCACTACTTTTTGCCATTTGAATTACTATGTGTCTTGGTGTGGACCTCAGGGTGATTTTGCTGTGGACTCTCTGTGCCTACTGGATCTGGATTTCTGTTTCTCTCCCCACATTTGGAAGTTTTTCAGCTATTATGTTTTTTTAAATATATTTTCTACCTCCCCCTTTCCCTCTCCTCTTTCTGGTATCCATATAATGTGAATGTTATTATTCTTGATTGTGATATATTTTTTTCTTTTCTTTTTTCTTTCTTTCCCCTTATCTTCTGTTCAGCTTGACTGCTTTGATTGCTCTGTTATCAAGGTCACTAATCCATTCCTCTGCTCTCTATTGTCTACTATTTATTTCGTCTAGTGTATTTTTAATTGCAATTTTAAAGTTCCTCACCTCTGATTGGTTCCTTTTTATGTTTTCTACCTCTTTGTTGAGGGTGTCCCTGAGGTCCTCCACTCTTTTCTTAGTCCAGTGAGTATCTTTATGACCATTACTTTAAATTCTCTGTCAGGTTTATTATTTCTTTCTGTTGCATTTAGTTCTTGTCCTGTTCTTGCATTTGGGGCATGTTCCTCTGTCTCCTCATTTTGTCTAATTCTGTGTTGTTTCTATGTGTCAGGAAAGTAGACAATGTCTCCTGCTCTCAAAAGTAGTGGCCTTATGAAGAGGTCCCATGGTGTCCTGCAGTGTAACGTCCCCTGTTCACCAGAATCTGGTGCCTCATACGGTTCCCATGTGTGTTGTGTTAGCCCCACTATTGTGACTGAGCTGCATTTGCCTTCAATCCAAGCATCTGCAATGGTCTTCTTTGTTTACTGTGGGCCTAGTTGGGTCCATGTGTTATTCGTGGGCCAGTGTGTAGCCTCTTTGGGCTTGAAAGATAGGGCTGTTGTTTGCCTGAAATGCAGTATCACCAAGCAGCAGAGTGTTTTCCCTGTGTTGTTCCCTGAGAAGATTTAGTCGGTGGTCAAGTCCTGTAGTGAGACCTGATGTCTGCCCCTTCCCCATTGCTAGTGTTGCAGTTGGACTGTGTGTGTGCGTGTGTGTGTGTTTGTGTATCTCCCCCTCTCTCCAGAGAAGGAGTCATTTTGAAGTGGTTCTGGCCCCTTTTGGGACTGCTTGTACACTTCTAGTTTGTGGCTCTGTTTTGGGTGGACTCTGGCCAAGGGCATATTGAAGGGGCTAATCTGCAGGAGAATGCAGGGACAGGGTACACAGGGTCAGCAAAGTTCATGCTGATCTACTGTAGGAGGAGGCAGGCAGCAGCCCAAGAAAATGCCTACTTAGGCTGGCCAAGTTGGGAGGGGCAGAACTCCTGAAGCTCACCACGGTGGGGTGTGTTGTTTCTGAGCTGGGTGGAAAGCTGGCTCCTGCAAGTGTCCCTGGACCTAGGCTGGGTTTATCTCTGCAGGTATCTGGGGATCTAGGTTCCCCTGTCTCTGCAGGGGCTGCTTGTTATGCTGTCTCTTTAAGCATGGGAACTCATTTTCCTCTTGATCTCCAGCTCTCCCAGAGCCAAGCACCAACTGAATTTTAAAGTTCCAGTTGTGAAAAAACACAAGAACCTGTAAGAACACAAGAACCTGTAAGAACTCAGGTAGCCAGGCCCCTCCAGTTCTCAAAGCCAAATGTTATGGGGATTCGTCTTCCCCGTGTGGGTACCCTACATCTGCAAGCTACATGTGGGGATATGTACCTCTCCCCTCTCTGTACCACCATGTCCTGCCCTTACATGAACAGTCCTATGGGTCTGTTTGGGTCCCAGCTGTGTCCCCACACCTCCTACCCTCGTTTACATGACCTACTCTCTACATTTACCTGTGGAGAGTCTGTTCTTCCAGTCTTCCAGTCATTTTCTAGGTTTTTTACACTAATGTGGCTGTAATCTAGTTGTGTCCATGGGAGAAGGTGAGCTTAGGATCCTCCTACTCTGTCATCTTCCCAAGAAGTTCCTCAATGATGATTTACATTAATCAACTCAATAAATTTTATCCATTCTTGCATTTTGAGGTTATGGTGACTTGCTTGTTGTATAGTGTTCTTTTAATATTTTCTTAAGTTTTTTGCATTGACATTCATGAATTGTATTTTCTTTATTAATGTAATCTTTGTTGTTGTGAATCAATGTTACAGTAGTCTAAAGCAGAGGACAGAAAGTCTTCTTTACCCTTCCCTGATGTAGAATAGTTTGAAAGAAGAGTGGCATTATCTGTTTCATAAAGGATTGATAGAATTCTGTTGTCAAATCATCTAAACTCACTGATTTGGGGAACTGTCAACACTAACAATTTTTTGTATTTCCTCTAGAGTAATTGATTTTGAATTTTCACTTCTTATATAAGTTTTGGCTATTTATATTTTGAAGAAAATAATCTCTTCAGATTTTTAGAGTCACATTAAGTTCAGGCTTAAGATTCCTAAATTTTCTCCCCTTATAATTGCTTAGATTATTTATTTGTGCTTTCTTGTTTGTTGAAATTGGACTAGGTAATGGTAGGTGTCTGTATGTCTGTATGTATGTACTGAAATTCTTGGACTTATCATTACTATCATTTTCACTTTTCTATTTGTTTTCAGTTTATGCTTACTAATTCTCCCATTATTCTTGGCTTTCTTTTCTTATCTATTTTCTATTATTTTTTCTATTATTTCTATTTTCAATCATTTGATAATCTACCTGTAAAATCTGCATGTAATGAAAGATGGTCTACATGTAAAAATACATGTATTTTTTTTTCTTTTCTTTCTTTAACTTTCATATAGTACTATGCATTTTCCTTGAGCTCTGCTTTAGATGTAACCCATAGGTTCATCTAGGCATCATTTTAATTACTGCTGTTTTGTAGTTATAGCAAAAATTTAGTTTTATTTCTTCTTTGACTATGAATTGAGTCTTTAAGTTTCCAAGTGGTAGAGACTTTGTTAGTTTTTTTTTATGTTTTGGTTTCATTATTAATTTCTTTGTTTATTGTGATCAAGGCATTTTGTCTTATAATATCTATTTTTGGGAATTACTTGAGGTTATCTTTGTGTCCTGGTATTTTGGTATGTGTATATTTCTTTCAATATTTTCCAAGATTTGTATTTTTGTTCTAATGTTCCTTTATAGAATATACTTACTCCTTTCTTTTTTCAGTATGCCTATTGTCTCTGTCAGTTTTTCCTGAGACATGTCTTTTGATTCTGCAGATTAAAATATTTTATTTCTGGAAAGTTTTCATAGTATATCTATCTAAATATATGTATTTGACCCTGTTCCCCCTTGGGCAACCAGTTAGACATATGTTGGATCTCTTGGTTTGTCTTTCATTTCTTTCTAGTCCTTGTTAATTCTTTGCTTATTTTCATTTTATTTTGATTGTTTCTTAATCTTGATCATTATGTCTTTTCGTAGGTTTTAAGCATTTTCTTTACACCTCATTTTCTTTACACCTTTATACCTTGTCCAGCTAATTGCAAAATAACACAGTGAAAGGCAGGGCCATGGACTTGTTAGCAGGAATTCTTCATAGGACACAGGGATTTGGGTTTAAGAATACTTCCCCAAAGTTTACTTTCAATGTCATCTGAAATATTCTGAGGCACCTCTGCCCATAATGCTTAGGTTCTCTTCTGCTTCTTGCCTCACCAACAGACTGCTTCCTCAATATATGGCAGGTCTGATGAATTTTCCATATAGTCCATCATATCCTGCTTTCCTTGTACCAAACTCAGGCGATGGGAGCTGCCCAATGCCTATCTCTGTCAGCTGTCCTCAGCAACGGACATGGCGTGCCCCTAAGACTATGCCGCTTTCTCTGGGACTTTTACCCTCCCGGCCTTGTCGGAATTTCTTGAACCATGGCATTTTCTCTCCTGCTTGACTGTCAGTGACTGCATTTCCTTCCCATTTCTTATATACTTTGCTCTGGGTTTATGTCTGTGCCTTTGAGTTTTGTTGAAAGTTGCAGGTTGACTTTTTAAGAAGGCTGAAATTCATTTTCTACTCTTCTCTCTTAAAACTGGAGGTCTCCAGCACATTTTTAATATATTTGTATTTTGAGTATAGAAAAACTCAAATTTGGGAAAGATTTTGTGCTGCAAAATCTGTAGTTTTTGGTATTCTCTCATGGCATATACTTCCTCACAACTCAAGAAATTCTGTTAAATACAGAATTTTATATGTCTTTCAAATTTAACTTGATTATCAAATAAAACTTTTTGATATGAAGAAGTAGTGATGTGGCTTATAATTAATTGTATACACAATTTTGGTAGAGTTTACATAAAACTCTCTCTAAATATTTTAATCTCTAGGAATATTGGTGTCATGCAGATACTAAAGTCCTTAAAATGTTTAATGTTGCAAAATATATACACTCATCTGAAAATATAATTTTTCTTTGCATGATTCAAATATCAAGGGCCATTTTCATCTCTCTTTTTTACCATCAGGTGCTGCTAAATATGTCATATTCTTAATGATAAAATTTTCAGGAATATTCTCCAGGGTATAGTTAATGAAGTTAGGATCTTTGGGTAGATTGACATGATTATTACATCATAATTAAAAAATAGCATGATTAGAATGTACAACTGTTTAATATAATTACATGAACTTCAGAGATATATTAAATATCAATAACATTTTTGCTATTTCACTATGAAGGGCATCATATGCAAAAGTAAATCTGTGGTCTTTTGTAAAGAACTGTTTGGGATTATCTTATCTCATATTTAACAGAGGAGGTATGTAATTTTTTATTCCAATATCATTTTACTCCTCTGTTCTTTGGTAAGTTAACGTTTGCTTAGTTTAGTTTTAGTTTTGTTTTGTTATTTTGCTTACATCAGGGTGTCCATATATCTGATTTCTCCACATTATATGCCATATTTGATTTTGGTTGACTTCAGTAATTTCGACCCTTGGGTGAAACATGGTTTTCTATAATTTGCTTTCTTGGACAGTGTGGATCAAATAACTGTAACCTCAACAATTTGTTTTTCTCTTGCATTTACACATCTGCTCATTATTGAAGGAGAAATGGAATAGCCTTCCAAAGGGGAACAGGTGACTCTCAGCAGCTGGAGATTGGATTTCAGTGCAGGAATTGTTTTCATGGAGCAACAAGGTAATTGTTATATTTCTTTACAAAAAGGGGGAAGAAAAGAGGTCAAAGTGTACTGATTTACAAATGCCTGGGGGACATTTGCAGTTATTCAATGCTGTGTTCTTTTAACACGCTTTCTCCTAAGGGGGAAAAAAATATTTCCCACTTAGGTTTTGCAGCTATGGTACAGCTAATGAATTCAGGTATTTGGAAACAATCTCTTATCTCACTTTTAAATAAGTGTCTTTTAGTCATTAAGGGCTTCTAGAGCTTCATTGGTTAGCCATCATCGTGTTGGCGGTGGGAAGCTGAGCCTGTCAGGTACAGTGCAGGACAGTGGTTGCCTGAGCTAGGTGGGAGCCAGCTTAGGGGAGAGAAGAGGCATGAAAAGGGAGTGGTCAGTCTTGCTTCTTACATGTAGGTGGCTCTTAACAGAAAGGATGGTGAGGAGACTTGTGAAAGGGTCCCTTTTCAGTGTCAGTTTTTATGTGCTCTTGTGTTCCTTCCTGGCTTGGGCACAGCTTCTGTGCCTCTTGTCCTCTTCCCTCCTCTGCTGGCCCCCTTGGTGCACGGTCTCAACCTGAAACATCCTGCACCTCCCTGAGAGACTGACCCATTATCCTATCATGGTCTCTTGCTGATAAGCTTATCATAATGCCATAATGAGAAGGACAGAGGGGCTCTGTGGCTACCCATGCTTGGGTTAGAAGTAGGGGAGGACAAGAAGGAAGGAGAGGAAGCCAGAAGAGAGACCCACCTCACCCTTCCTGCAGGGACTGCCCCTGCCCCATCCTGCCTTTCAGGGAAGACTAGGCAGGAAGCACAGTCTGAGGGCTGAGCCATCCTGTCGGATAACTGGGGAGACTGGGCCCCTGGGCTGTGCACTATGAGGATCTGATTCCCAGCCAGAATGCTGAGCTTCACAGAGTGGAGATGTCCCAGGTGGAATGGCTTCCTTCAAATCAGTCTTGGCCAGCTGCCATCCACTTGAACAAATGACCCCCTCACCTGTATGCTTTCAGGAAGGGTTTTTTCAACACGAGGATATTCTGGGATGTTCCCCTGACAGGGATTTTTCACAAAGCTGAAGAGCATCTGAACAGATTCCAATCTAGACCCTTTCCCAAATGACAGTCGAACATGTACAGGCCACTGTGTGACATGCATGCATAGATCACTAGCCAAGCCCCATGCCGGACTTGAATTCAAAACCCTGAAATCAAGACCTGAGCTGAGATAAAGAATCAGATGCTTAACAGATTGAGCCACCCAGGCCCCCCATAGATCACTGTTAAAATAAAGCACATGCTGGGGCGCCTGGATGGCTCAGTGGGTTAAGCCTCGGCCTTTGGTTCAGGTGGTGATCTCAGGGTCCTGGGATCGAGCCCCGCGTTGGGCTCCCTGCATGGCAGGGAGCCTGCTGCCTCCTCTATCTCTCTGCCTGCCTCTCTGCCTACTTGTGATCTCTCTCTGGCAAATAAATAAATAAAATCTTTTAAAAAATAAATAAAAATACATTAAAAAAATAAAGCACATGCCAAGAATTTAACTACTTCTCCTTATGGAGACATTATATTTCATTAACTAAATATTTTAGTCATACCAGCTTCTCTGGAGATTTTCTGGATGCTTGGTTTTTTGTTTGTTTTGTTTTGTTTTGTTTTGGCATCTCTGGTTTGGGGATTACATTTTAAACAGTGGCTAGAGGGATGGGTAGGACTCCAATTTGATGTGGTGATTGGTAGCTTAAAACGAAACAACTAAATACGGATGAGGGAGAGGGTGGCCAGCAAGGTCTCCACTTGTGGGTGGAGAATGGCTCTGGAGGTCAATAAGGAAGGTGACGTGGAAGAAGGGACAGAGAGATCATTCCTGCAAAGGCTGGACCAGACTCAGAAATTCACAGGGGAGATACTGTGAGTGGGTGTGGGGTTTTCTGGAGAGAATTAGTGGAATATTAGGGTAGCTTCAGTGTGGGACCATAGCTGTGGGTAGGAGGAGGAAGTGGGGTCCCTGGGGTGGGAAGGAGTCTGCCAGAGGAGCAAGGCAGACAAGGGGAGGGCTTTTGAAACTGGCAGGTGGGGTTGGGGCTGGGAGTGATGACTCAGAAGTGCTCGCCATCCTGAAGGTTTGCTTCCTCAGAGACCAGGCTTGCCGTCAGCAGTTTGGGAATGGTCCATGGGGGGAAGAAGCTGCAGTCCTTGGACAGGTCCTCTGTAGAACTTGGAATGAATTAAACTTTCCTTCAGGCAGTTCTGCTTCTCCTCTGAACCCCAGTCATATGTTACAGGGTCTTCATGTCCTCAGGCTGTCATTAGAGTATACAACAGTCTAGGTGTCTTAAACATCAGACCTTTATTTTCTCAGAGTTCTGGGCTGTAAGTCCAAGATGAAGAGGGCAGAAAGGTTGGCTTCCTTTGAGTTTTCTCTTCATGGCTTGAAGATGGACACCTTCTTGATACTTCTTCCCAAGGTCCCCTCTGTGCAAACATACCTTGCTGTCTCTCCTCATGAGGATGTCAGTCATACTGGATTAGGGCCCAACCTAGGAGACTTATTGTAATTTAATCAGATCTTTAAAGACCTTGTCTCCAAGGACAGTTGAATTCTGAGCTAACAAGGGGTAGAATTAAGCAAATGAATTTGGGGGTGGGCACAACCCAGCTTGTAAGTGTCTCGCTGTCTTGTGACAGGAATATTTCAGTTATGGAACCAGCCTTTTGTGCCTTTGTGAATCTCATTAAGCTAAACTCTGACAAGAGTTATCCAAAAAAGTCATGCATAATTTCACTTTCTAGGGCTTAAAAATAAAGGATGCTTCTCTATTGATAAATAAAGCATACATTTACAGGCATCCTGGTAGGCAAGAAAGACTTATTTTTGACAGGTCAGAATTTCTCAGAGCTGGAGGTGGATTCAGGTTCTGTGGGGTTTAAAGTATATATAGAAAGTTTCTGGTACTTTCTTCAAAAAAGAAAAAAAAAGTACAAAATAATGATTATAAAATCAAGTATGGAAGGTAAAATTTACTTAGAATGGAGAAAAATCACAGCAAATTATAAATCTAAAATACTGACAAATTTCAAAAACAAAACAAAAATCCATAAATCTAGCATACTAGGATAATGGCCTGATACATCTTCACAAAATCTTTTTTTCCCTAGAGGGCTTGGCACTGTATTTTTTTAATTTCTCTGCATATTACAACAATTTTGGAATATTATTTTCTCTCAGGTGAGTAGAAAGAGGATTCATTCTTTCTCCAGGTGTGGCTGAGGGATACTTGTTTCAGATTATTGGCACTTTTAGAAATGCCTTTCAGTTGCAAGACTGCAGCTGGCACCTTGGGGCTGCCTCTGGAGGCTGCTCCTGCCTGCCCTGGAGATGTCCTGATTTTCCTCTCTCTAGGCACAGGCTGTTGGATAACTACCTCAGCCGCTGGCCCTCAGCCAGGTCCCTACACCCCTGCCTCCGGTCCCCAAGTCCCCACATGGCTGCTGGTGAGCTGGTGATTAAGACTGGGCTCTTAGAGCCCCCAGTGTGGGGCAAAGCCAACACAACAGACATTTCAGGTCCTTCTTGCCAGACACAGGGTATGGTCAGGGCTGGCTTGTTGCCGTGGCTGGTGTGGCCACATCTGCTTCCTATCCTCTCCCCCATCACCAGGGCGGAGAGGGAGACGCCAATGCCTGGCGAGGTGTATGCTTCCAGAGTTGGCTAGGGGTGCTGCTTGCTCCCTATGTCCATGAGGGGAACACACAGAGCCACAGAAGCAACACAAGCAACAGAAGACTCTGAAGCTTCAGTTACATTAGCAGGTGACATCTGGTTAGTAAGCCACCCTTGGCAGTCATGACCCTCCCTAGGAGAGAAGACAGATCAGGGATTTTTTTTTTTTTCTTTCCTGAGCATTATATGGCAACAGAGATGGAATGTGTAAATGTGTGGCTTAGTTTCTGTCTCATGGTAACTGTTCAATAATTGACAGCAATTATGGATATTAGTAAATTACCATCTGCTTTAATCATTCTCCTGTGAATTTTATCTGAACTTCTGAGTCTCCCAGAGCCTGCTCAGGTTCGGGAGAACTCACAAAGCTGAGGACCACTCCAACCAGGACTCTCCATGTTCAGTCCTCCCTTTCCTGGAACATCTTCATCAGACATGGGGGTGTTGGTGGATAAACAGTGTGTGCATTACCGTGCAATGTCAGGATACAGCTAGTTAATCCCCTCGGGGAGTGTTACTTGAGTGATCCCTCCAGGGACACCATGCTAGGGCCAGTGGAAGAAACAGAATATGATACCTGACTCTTGTCCTAATCAATGACTGAGAGTTGAGGGAATTTGACACATTATTAATTTAGAAGCTTTAATTGCAAGGCAGAAATTTGTTTCAGTAGCTTAAGGCAAAGAAGGGAATTTATTGATTCATGTGATTGGAAATTTTAGGGTAGGACTAGTTGGCTCAAGTGAGCAGAAGTAGAGACATGGTTCAATGGAATCACTGAGACTTGACCTCCCAGCAGGTGATTATGTGTTCAGGTACATCTTCCCCACCTGGAGGATCCAGGCAAATTCAGTCTTATGTCCTGGGCCTGAACATTCTAGTGGGCTGCCTGCCAGTCTAGCCCTCACCATCTAGCTGGAGAGCAGACAGGGGTGCCCTGAAAGCACAGCCTGGTCCTCCCCCATGGTGGAGGCTGTGCATGTTAGGTTGGCAAGTATTGTAATATAAACAGTAAAGGCACAGTAACTAGATGGTGAGACTATTACTGGGCACTGTAGCATTTTGTCCAAATGGCACGGTTGGGCACAGTGTTTAGCAAGTGATCCAGAAATGTTTCATGGTTTGATCTGCCACCAGACATTAAGTTCTGGGAAAAAATACTATTGTGTTACTATCATCATGCATATTGCTTAGCAGACACAGCATTTTCATCACTACCTGTTGAACTAATTTTGCTACGGGATTTGGGGGACGAAGCTTATGAAGTCTGCTTTTACTTGAGGTCTAGGATTCTTAATTTCTGGGGCCACAGTTCTATATTCTTTTGAAAATGCAAAGCTGCCCCTTTTGTTCCTGCTTTTGTAAATTTGGTGGTCTCTGGTAAGAAGGAGCCATTTCTATGAACATGAATCACACCTATTTATTTATGATGTAATGTGAGTGCTTATTTTTCCTGTCGTCTTAGACTTCATGTAATATTGTCTCCTTAGAGGCCAAGGCAGATGGATTTCCATAGATATTCCGTTGTACAAACAGATGCTACACAGTCCCCTGTCTGTATTTGTGTCTTCGTCCTCCAGCCCTGCATGGAAAGCCATGGGCTGATGCCCCGACTTCACAGAGCTCACTTTTCCTCCCTGAGACCTAGTGCAGCACCCTCACCATTGGTCCTGGTCTTCCTCAGGTCAAGAGCACATGTGTGTTTCCTTGTCTGTTCCCCTCCTGACCAGGAAGGAGTTGGGTCATTCTAATATCTGTGTCACCTGGACCCATGTGAGGACCTACGAGGACCTATGTTGAGGAATCGAGGCTTTAAAAGGCAGGGGGTGGTAATGGGTTGTTTAGGGAAAAATTCTATTGAAAGAAGGTAGAACATCCAAACCCCAGATAGACAGTCAATACCCAGAAATCATACCAAGTATTTATTACATGGCACTGAGTCAGGCTCTGTGGAAGTCACAGGAGAATATAAAATTAGATGCTTGTCTGGATGGGCAACTCAGTATACAGCCAAGGAGACATTAAAAAGGATTTTGTGGAAGAGGCAAGCCAGGAGCAGAACCTTGAAGTTGACCACTCAGTCAGCGTTCTTCTGGGGGAAGAAAAATAGATGGGGGATGGGCTTTATTAGTGAGCTTCATGCTTCATGGAAATGTCTTAGGAGTTGACGCCTGTAGGGCTTGGGCCACCAGGAAGTCCCTGGGAACACTCTGCTCACTGCATGGTCTGGCTCTGGTCCCCTTGGTGTCAGTGCCTCAGGCCATCACCTGCACAGCCCCCAGCAGTTCCTAGGTCTGGCAGAAAGAGGTCCCCTCTTTCCAGATGACTTCAGCAAATGTCATGGCTTAATTCCAATGGGCTCTGTTCTCACACAGCCCTGCACCAAACCCCCTGGGAATGCTAGGGGACTGTGTCTAAGCCTGAGCAGCAAGCTCACCTCTGTCGCTGGGGAGGGTCAATAATTCCACTTTGTCAACAACATGCACTGAATGTGTAATGGATACATGAGTATCCATTAAATGAGTAAGTGAGTGAATCAGTGACAGGCTGGATTATGGATTCAGGGGACGTCAGGGACATAGCATAGAGGGAGGTGAGCTTTTGGCTTCTTCAGCTGAACGGCCCTCTAGACTCTTGGCCCCAAAGGAGGCCTAAGCATGGGCTTGGGGAAGTGCTGCCTTGCCTGCTCCCAGGGTTTACAGTCTGTCAGTAGGATGCAGACAGCCTAGCCCGGTGGACACGGCCTGCTGCTGGAGGTGCACCCACTTTCTTTCCTGAGCAGATGCTTGCTGCAGAATCTGCCTCTGAAGCCTTCAGATTCTGTCCCAGGAAGCCGAGCCCAGGAGGGGTCTGAGGTGCATGCAGTGCAGAGGACAAGGAGGGATGTCCACAAGCTGGGCTTGCTTTAAACCCTGAAAGTCAGATGAAGCATGGACAGTATCCCTGATAAGGTGGTTCAGATGGGCAGGCCCTTCCAAAGATCGGAGCTCCAGGCTCTGAGCCCACAGGAATGTACATGGATGGTGGAGGGAGCAGAGGAGATTTGAAGGATGTGTGTTGCTCTGAATGGCTCCCAGGCCCCTCATTGATGGCTTCCTTCATCCCTGTGCACAGGGGGTCACCCCTAACACACGTTGGTTACTATTAACATCTGACTCTCACCATCAAAGGCTCAGAATGGGAACTGCACTCTGCAAATGACTTTGCTGAAGTGCTTGGGTACACCCCCTTTTCAGAAGCCTGGTCCTGCTCCAAGGGACCTTGCTCACATGACCCTATACCTATTCTGGGCTTTGCCACATACACACTCTCCTTTCCATCTCCCACCTCCACTCTCCTTCCTTCTGGGAGCATTTCAAATGGAAATATGATGTTAAAAACACAAATGGAAATATGATGTTAAAAACACAAATTAACAGAGAGATGCTGAACCCAAGTGCAGATACTCAGTATGACATGTTGTGATCCATGACATAGAATATTATTAAGTCTTATAAAGAGACTCCTATAATTATGTGTCAGCTTTCAGACTGATCTTTAATAGAATTGTCTTTATTAGTCAGCTATCCAAGCCAATACCTGGAGGCTGCCCTTACGTCATTCTTGCCCGAAGACCCATTCCAATCAGTCAGCACACCAACCGCACATCCTTCAGGCCTTGTGAATTGCGTCTTTGGATTTCTTATCCAAAGCACAGCACATGTATCTCTGCCTTCCATTCTGCTTGCCTCCCATTCATTCTGCATGCCTGGGCCAGCATGATCCCATGGAAACCCCATCCATTTATCACTTTTACTGGCTGCTTCTTACCTTAGAGTATGGTCCCTAAGGCCCATGCAGCCCCCAGGAGTTGGTGTCTGCCTCCGTTCACAGTCTTGGTTCTCACCTGATCCCTGGCGCCAATCCTTTGAAAAGAAAGAGATTGGCTTTCTGGCAGAGGGTCCTTAGGATGACCGTGATCTTTGGCTCTTCTGGTTTTCCTCCTTCCAAAGCTCCCAGATTCAGGGCTGTCTGACACCTGCCACTTCTGGGACAGGTAGGGGAATTCATGCTCCTAACCTCACACACTTGCATGTACAAATCCCTTTGACTTTTCCACTGGGAGCCACCCTGAGGCAGGACACTCTCTTCCTGTCCCAGTTCCTGCAGGGCTTTCTTCCATAAAACTTTTGGTTTTATCTTACCAGCTTAAACAGGGGCTCACAGGTGGCACAGCACCTGGCAAGAGCTGGAGTTCATGGTCAAGGCCAGTTTCCACCCAGCCCAACTCCCTGATCTGCTTCACATTCTTCTACATTTATGCCTTCCACAAATGTAAGCTGGGGCCTGATTTGTTCCCATCTGACTTCTGGACCAAAATCTGGATGCTGGCGGTGCTGGGGACAGACCTCTATGCCGGGGAAGAGACGTGACCCTGCCATAACCGAGGAACCCCTGGGGTTCAGTTTTGCAGTCATTTTCTTTTCAAGAAAACCATAAGGAATTATGTCAAGTTAATTGCTGGACTCCAGAAATACTGCATGTAGGGTATAGACCGATATTGGATGGAGTTGGATTTGGATCACAAAGCAACCAACCAACCCAACCTGCAAACGAGAACAGTGACAGCAACAGCTTAGTACATTTAACCAAGAGATGGAAATAGAAACATAAGGCAGCAAAGAAGTGAGTAGATGAGTAAAACTCTGAGACTTAATGTGATAAGAGTGACCATGATTCAAGATCACACCAGCTCTGAGGTTCTCGGCACAGGGACAGAGAGATGTTCTGTGACTTTTGAGAGCAAATCAGTTTCTCAGGGGCAATAAAGGTTTCCCCCTCAAGATAGGCATTACCATACCCATCTTTACTAGCACTAAGTTCCAAAAGACATTTCATGCCTGATTTCCTGTACAAACATAAATGATTGGCACAAGGAACTCTTTTCTTAACTACAGAAATGGATGGCACATGGAGTTTCTATTGATGGGAAATACAAGTTGTGAAGTTGAGGACTTCTGCCTGGTTTGACTGGGTCCAAATGCAGAACTCAACTGGGAGGACAGGAGGGGCTGTTTTTCTAAAAACTAGAATATGGTTACATATGTCCATACTTTTTTGGTACTAGGCACATTGGTCCGTCTACTGCCTGAGTGATTTCATGTCCCCACATGAGGCCAAGTGACATGTCCCCGTTCTGAAATATCCAGATGCCCTCAACATTCTTCAAATGCCACTTGTGGGAACATTTTCTGATTTCTTCCCAGGCGAGCCTATCTTCCCCACCACACTCAGACCTCTGAGAGCTCACTCCATCTGCATACATCTTGCACAGGGCCTGGTATATATCACAATCCTTTAGCAAAAGTTTGTCTAATGCATGGAGAGTAGCTAAAGGCCAATGGCCTTTATGAAGTATGAAAAAAGACAATAGTTAGGCAAATTTCAGGTGAAATAGCCTACAATCTTGAATTAGGTACTTTTTTTTTTTTTTAATGCACCAGTGATGAGACAGATAAGAAGGTATCTGCCAGGGGAATCAGAAGTAAGAACCTTCCAAAGGATTTAATATAATACTTTTATTTAAGCCGTTCATCTAAAGAGAGCTGAAATATTGCTTATTTTGGAAGAATCCATCAGTCCATTGATGATATTTGCAATGCCTTTCAAGGGCTAGTGCAATTCTTGGCATTGGAGACCTAGCAAGGATAAGAGGAGAAAACACACACACACACACACACACACACACACACACACACACACACGTCAGCTTCAGGTGGGGAGAGAGGCATGATCAAACAGATAAGGTCATTTCAGGCAGTGATAAGTAGTGTGAAAAAAATTTCAAATTCAGGGGGAGTGGGGAAGGGCAGCTCTAGTTTGAGAGGCCTGGAGGAGGAGAAGGCTCTGGAGCTGAGACACGAATGAAAGGAGAGGCGGTCATATGAGGACAGCAGGAGAACATCCTCAGGAGGCTGAGACACACATGAGCCCTAGGGCTGGAGTGAGGTTGATCTGTGCCAGGGACAGAAGGCAAGCATGACCTTTTGCAAGATGAAGCAGCCAAATAAGTCAGATGACCAGGAAGACCTCTATTCAAGGCAGGGATTGCAGGACCCATTGATTTTAAATTTATTCTATATATGTAGGAAGGTTCTGGAAGGACCTTCTGGCAGGTTCTTGCTATAAGGTTCTATGCTGCGGAGTGGCAAGATCTGACATAAACTTTGCCAAAATTATAGTGGGTGCTGTATGGGGCACAGCCTGAGGTGGGTGAGGGGATGTGGGGAGGTGAGATGGAAGTGTGACAGTCACTTAGGCTAGCATGGATGGCGATGGCCACAAAGATTGGGGCAGTGGAGTGGTGTGGGCAGGGTGGTGGACAGCACTGTTCTGGGGCTCCCACCCATTGGATCCACTGCTTTTAAGTTTCTGGCTAAGCAGCTGGTAGATGGGGGTGTTGCACATCCTTAGAGAGAAAAGGCAAGGGGAACACCTGGGTTAGCAGTGGCTGGTTTACAAAGCAGGGGGCAGCTGAAAGGGCGACTGAAGAGAGTATTCTGACCATGCTGCATTTGAGATGGCTACTGGATGATGAAGATGGCTATTACTCAGGATGGGCTGCTTCATTACAATTGTGTTTTTTAAAAAGTCTTGGAATACACTGTAATCTACTTCTTTCGTAGAGATCTTAATTTTATTTGACTTCTAGGCACTAAATGTGGCTTCACCCACCATGACACCACCTTCCTTTTATGTTTCATTCATCCTTCTCTTTCAATTTACTTTGTGATAAACCCTGCCAGTTTCCATTGCCTTGGAGACCATATTGCAATATAGCAAATGTCTGCAACTCATTCATTGTCTTGTTTGTTCATTCAAAGGTCATTTACTGACCTCCCAACTCTGCATGAAGCTAACATAAAATGTTGAAATTGGTGGCTACAAAGAAAATATAACAGAATATGAGATGATGGAGAGGTTGCCAAGGATAATAGTCACGACATTCAGTTGCAAAAAACAGAGCACAGAGAACCCATGGAGAACACAACCCTAGCAGATGCTGACGGTGACTTCAAGGAGTTCCTTGCAGAACAGGAAATTCATGGAGCAGAGGGGAGAGTGAGGCAGGCTAGAGCCAGGCTGAAAGAGCTCTGGTGCTGAGCAGAGGAATTTGGACTTTGAGAGATTGGAGTTTGTCAAAGAGTAAAATGATTTCATACTACTCTCCCAGTGGTTCCTTGTGGGACCAAAGGCTGCATAACCATCGGCACCTGCAATCTCGTCATCCAGGGACATGTTGCCGAAGCTGTGACCCAGTCACCATGGGAACGGAGCTCACTCTCTGGACCCCTGTTACGTTGACTTTGGCTTCCAACTCTAGAAGGAATAAAGTATGAAAACTACCATCAGTGGTAAGATTGCTCACTGCTTTCTGTGGCCAGAAATGTAGGGGTTCCATCTGCCAGCATTTTGAAACGAGCATTCCAATTTTTACATCTGGACAACCCCACCCTTGTCAAGATACAGAAATCCATGTGTTAATGGGATTGGTGTTGTGGGTGTGAGTGCGTGCGCATGAGTGTGATGGGGTGTGAATATGTGAACCTTTGTGTGTGTGTGTGTGTGTGTGTGTGCCCCAAGGTGACTCCTCTTGTGGCCAGAGCCCATCTACTCTGAAAGAACTCCTGTCAAAGTAAAGACCAAATGCTTTTAAATACAACTCAGAGGCAAGAGGAGGACTGTTTTTGTCCTGGACATGTTTTCAGGAGGTTTAGAATGAGCCATGTCAAGAAGCGAGGCTGGGCATGAAAACAAAGACCTCTGTTGCAAACCTGACATGAAGGGCATGTCAGCCATAAATATTTAGCATTATGAAATGCAAGTATTTATTAAAAACATGAGGTGTTCTGGGCTTATTGTGCTTAATGTCAACCTATGTTAGCATATACGGCTTTACCTTTCAGAGAAATGGTTCAATAGCCTGTGTTAAGTGAGATCTTTACATCTACAAGCTGCAGATGGTTTCATTTTATAAGAGATGAAACTGCATTTCCTGGAACCAATTAACTATAAAAACAGCACCATCTGCCATTTATTCTAATATAAAATGATTTGGGCAGATGCTGACATCTTTCAAGATGATTGATTCATCCCTGACAAGAGAAGATGAGCAGAAGCTTCCAGCTGCCCACTGCTCAGACAATACCAGTTTATAGGTGTAAACACCAATCCAGACTGCTTGATGTGGAGGGAGCAGGTGAATGGATGGCACTTTAATAAGGATCAGTCGTGAATTTCTAAGCACATTCACTGTCTTCTCCCCACTCCCCACCACCCTTGACTTCTGGCTCCTATTTTTGCTGGACAAATGTTCTACACACATGCTGCATTCTATTCAGTGCCTGATGTCCCGGCACTGGGATACCTGGCAGGAGTCTGTTTTAGTGTTGAAAACGTTCAAATGCTCTCAACGTGGTGCTACAGTTGTGTATAGAATTATTTTTTCACAGCAGGCGGTAGGATTTCATTTAAAAATATGTTGTTTACAAAGAAGCCAACTGACATGTTACAGACTGACTTAGAAACAGCTGTGTACGTTTATAAAAAAAAAATAAAAATAAATTAAAAAAAAAAAAGGAAAGGAAAGAAACAGCTGTATACCTAGCGCTCCAACATCGATGCCCTTTCCAGAAGAGTATACATTTATATCTTTGGGTAGGGATGTTTTCCTAACCATTTTTTTTAAACAATCTGAATACTTTGAGAAGGGAAATTTAGACATCAAGACTTTTACTTGGTGCTATGTTTATAAAATAAACATATACATCTACTTAGGTAGGGATTGTTAGATGAAAAATGATTTATCTTCTCTGATAGAATTAAAGCCAGAGGTGAAGCTGGGTTGTTGGTGTTTTGTTTTGTTTGTTTTTTTCCCCCATCTGCTTCATTGTATTTTTAAATATGGGAGTTCTTCATGGATGGTTAAGCAAAAGTGATTTAAGACTATTTCTTGATATTATTTTCAATTAAATGCAGTGAGACTGTGCATATCATAACACACTTGAGCTGTGATTACGTGGGCATAAAATTGTCCATGTTTTATTGCTCACAGAGAATTTGGTTATTTTCAATCAGGCACTCACCCCTTACTTCTTTTCTATTTCCTGTTGTCCATTTCTTCTGATGTCTTGTCTGGTCCTCAGAATAGGAGCATTAGCTTTTGTCTATTTCTCTGCCAGCTATTTAAGTGACCGTGGTAGTAAATGTTACTAGAAACTTTTTTCTGTTCACATTCTTAGCATCTTTTGTCTCTTCTCTTACTTATACTTAATTCTTTACATTCTTTTCATATCATGCTCTTTTTACCCACCACCTGTCTGCTGGCCTTCTTGATAATGTTCATTATCTTATTTCTCTCAGTCCTCCAGATTTGGGTTATACTAGGATTCACCTTTTCAAAGCCATCAGATACTCCGAGGGGGTAGTTTACTTCCTACTTTACCTCACCTATCCCCACACCCTTCTTCCCAAACTCTCACCTCTTTATCTATCCTTCCCTGCTGTTTCTCTCCCTTTTTAGAGTGCCAAGTTGCTGAAACCTGAAAATGCAAGGAAGAATAAGATACCATTATGGGTGTAAGTGTGTCCCCTCCTTCCAGAAAAATTCAGATGTTGAAGTCCTAACACCCAGTACTGCAGAATGGGACCATATTCGGGGAGAGGGTGCTTAAAAAGTAATCAAGTTAAAGTGAAATCATGAAGGTTGGCCCGAGTCCAATCTGACTGGTATCCTCATAAGAAGAGAACTTTTGGACAGACTCACAGGGAGGGAAGCCCAAGTAAAGAAACAAGGAAAACATACCCATCTGCAAGCCAAGAGGAGAGGCTGGACTACATTCTCCCTGGTGGCCTCAGAAGGAATCAACCCTGCAGACAGCTTGGTCTCAGACTTATGGTCTCCAGAACTGTTAGAGAGTAAATATCTGTTATTTAATCCCCCAGTCTGTGGTGCTTTGTTACATCAGCCCTAGCTAACTAATACAGAGCCTGCCATGCTCTCGGGGTCCCCCCCTGGATGGGTGGTAAAAATGCAAAGACCTGTCACAGCACAGTGACAGGAAGTCTAATGAAGCTGGTAGTGAGGCAGAGTATAGGCCTTCTGAAAGGGCCAGAAATGCTTCTTGGAGGAGGAGGCATGAATGTAATAACTTTAATGATGAGGAAGGAGTTTTCAGGCAAGAATTTGGAAGAAAGTATTCTGGGTAAAGGGAAACTTATGTAAACTTAGGAGGGAGGGAACGTGTAGGAGAACTGTGGTTACAGGTGTTTTCTTGTTACTCAGGTAGTGATGGTGCCTTTCACCTACATTCCCTGCCTTCAAAGACATAGCCTTACCTTCTGCCATGAATGAAGGATGTTCCCCATTCCATGGGCAAATACACTTGTCTCTGTAATCCAAGGAAGTGTTTCTAAACTTGGACTTGAAATGGGAGAGGAGCATGGATGGTTTATCTCTCCCCACAACTTTCTGGTTTAAAACAACCATAATTGATTGTGTCTCCCAGCTCTGTGGCTTGGCTGAGCTCATGCAGTTGTCCCCTCATGTGCTAGAAGTCAGATGATGAGTGGAACTGGAGTTTATCTGGAAGCTTGACTGGTGGGGTTCCTTGTTGGGCTACTTTGCTAACATCTGGCATTCCACGCAATGCCTAGAGCAGCCACAGGTGCTTGGCACATCCACACTGCTTCTCTACATGATAGTTTGGGCTTCCTTGAAATGTGGCACCTGGCCTCCTTTCTCCAGAACAAGGCTTTCTAGAGAGAAAGGCAGAAATTTGCACCCCAACCCCAGAAGTCATGCAACAGTGTTTCAGCCACGTTTTATTCACTATACCAGCCAAAATTCAAAGTGAGAGGGGCTTCAGAACGGCAAGATGTTGGGGATGTGTGGTTAATTAGAGAGTAGTCACATAAGAATTTTTTACGTAGTAACACTGTGTTTGTGCTGGGTTCCATCTCCCTTGTGGCAGCTAGCTGACTCTGTGAGATCATAGTCAAGAACTTGAACTGTAGTGGGCACCATGAAGTAGGTTTTCTTTGCCTGAGAACACTGGACCAAAAGAGTCTCAACTTTAGTAACTAAGTCTCCTTAGCTAGAGCAGAGGACTGCATGCAGGTGTTGCAGCCCAGAGCTCCAACCGAGTGTCCAACTGTAGCCAAATTTGAAAGGAAATGGCAATCAGAGAGTTTTTTGGCTGGTTTGATTGCTACAAGATGTCCCAAGGCATAGGGGGTATCCTTTGTGAAGCCACTAAACCTGCCTTTAATGAGTGAGGACCCATTAGCATGACCATTCTCCCTGCTTATAGGGAGTACCTATGAGCACCTGATTCTATGGCCCATGAGTCATGATGAGGGAGACTTTAAGAAAATCTTCTCTGAAGCCAAGGCAACTGAAATATAAGTTAAGGTGAAAAGTTAAACTGGCTGCTAATCCTTTTTTGAATTATCTTTCAATCCTAGTTAAAATGATTAATTCTTCAAAGCAAGGAGACCTGTTGGCTAAACAGTTGCAAGAGCCATGGACAGAGGCAGGGACAAGTCATTTTGTGTTTCAAGTTGTGGACAGAAAGAAGGCAAGCATGATCTGAATTTCCTGTATGCAGCTTCCTTCCTGGAGTAGCACATTCAACTGGGTCTCCCAGCATCACTCCGTCCACAGCCTCTCTAATGGCCTCCCTAATTTGTACCATTTTCCCTGCAATGTTACCTTTCATTTTTGTCCTCTGCAAGCAGATTTCTTCTGCCATATGCTCTTTTAATTCTAATTCTGGTGCATGAACATCTCATGTAGTAAGTGGCCCCATATCTGGAGGCTTGGGGAAGCTGAGTGCTGTGTGACCCATGAAGCTGTGTTAATGGGAAAATTTCTTTTGGACTGGTTTGATAACTTGGATCACTCATTCCTGATTAAAAATAGAACAGGTCCAGAATATTTTTGTCCTTTTAATAGGAAGGCCATACTGTTTGCTCCTAAATTGCATCAAGCTTGTGTGTCTGTTGGGGGGAAATTGCCATGCAATATGTTTTGAGAAGTTCAGTTTCTCTGAGTGGAGGACCTCAAAGTTTGAATCTGGCATATGAGGGCTGAAATGAGGAATGGTAATTTTTAAATCCCCCATCACCAGGAGTGGAAGTTTCCCAGGCTTGACAAGTTGGCAAGATGTTGATAATCCTAACCAGTAGGTATTACTGGGAACATCCAAGCCATGCTTGCTTTCAAATATGTGCCTTGTCAGTGGGAAGGTTGGCTTCCATCTGATCCATGTCACCTTACCTGTGCTGCAGATAAAGGGAGGGTATGGAAGGGCCGAGGAATGACTACCTGCTCCACAATGCTGAGTTCCTGCCTCTGAGCTAAAGAGGGAAATGATTTCAATTTGGGGCAGAACTGTAGTATTGTCCACTCTGGAAACGGATACAGTTTCCTGCTCCTCTTTGTTCTCACTGACCAATGTCATTAACCCTTTCCTCTCAGTGCCCCTTTTATAGGCTTCCCCTCCCAGAAAGTACTTCTGGAATTCAGAGCTCTTTGGACAGATGCACTGGGTTGCCGCTTTTTTTTTTTTTTTTTTTTTTTTTTTTTTTTTTTTTTTTTTTTTTTTTTTTTTTTTTTTTTTTTTTTTTTTATGATGTGATATCTGCCATCTGGAGGGTTGTCTGGATCCAACTTCATTATTGATTCAAAGTGAATGGTGGTGGTTGACCCTAGGTTGTGAGTTCAAGTCTGATATGTCAATAACTTGATAGGAGGAGGTAATCTTTATAGATCACCATGAGCCAGGTACTTTCAAACCTCTGAGACTAATATGGGTTCTCTTGTCTTAAATGCCCTTCTTTCCTTTGTATACCTAATACTATATTACTCTTTCCTAAAGAAAATCCCACAGTGACATTTGAGTCACCTTCCCTACACACTGTACATCTGTGTGTGTACAGATCTCCACTTAGCAGATGAACATGATCAACAATCGTAGTGTTTTGAACCTTTTTGTTTCTAATGCCTTTCTGGTCTTAGTTGGTTCACTCCTCAATCTTTGTATTTCTGAATGACTTTCACATAAAATCTATTCTAATATTTTGGGCTATTTTTGTGGCCTTTCTCCTGGTTCTCTCATATATTACTGTAGAGATGTTCACCAGAACAGCGTGGGTGTTTCAGGGGAAAAGTAATTCCTTTGCCATTCACAGAGATTAATATGATATTGTTTAGTTTTGACAAGAACTATGTCCACTGGGTAGTGGTTCACAGGTGCTTTTTGTTAATATTATGATCGTCTTTCATAGTTTTGCTTGCTATTTAAGAGGGCAGAAACACCTTGAACTTTCAAGAAATAGCCCATGGTGCTTAAACACAGCCTTTTCCCAAATCAGCCATAGTGGGAACAGTTACACCATGGAAATTGGCAGAAACTCCAAATCAGACTTTTATTGTCTTGTCTTGTCTTGTCTTTCTTTTCTTTTCATTTCCTTTTTTTTTTTTAATCAAGAGCCAGTTTACAATTGCATCTCAAGTTATTGTAGATTGCTTTGCTTCTTGTTGAGCTCATATGTCCCATTTAGATCAGCTTACAGTTCACAAAACATTGGTGTCCTAAGGGCTTGTGATAGGCTTTCATTCAGAAAAGAAAAAAGGTTGTGACCAATTATGGGGTAAACATAATTAAATTTTTTTAAAGATTATTTACTTATTTGAGAGAGAGAGAGAGAAAGAGAGAGAGAGCTGGGGCAGAGGAAGAGGGAGAAGCAGGCTCCCTGATGAGCAAGGAGCCCCATGCAGGGCTCTGACTCAGGGTCCTGGGATCATGACCTGAGCCAAAAGCAGATGCTTGACCGACTGAGCCACCCAGGTGTCCCATCCCAGTGGGTGGGTGAAAGCTTGCTGTAGTCAGGGGTGGGGCTATCACCTGAACTAAGGGAGTTCAAGGACTTCATGTTGTCTTCATATCTGGTCTGATTTCTTAGCTCCCTATCTCTTCTGGTTCTTACTCACCTTCCCATATGTATAGAAAAATGCTTGTTGATAACAGTCTTTGTGACTTGAGATATCTTTTTTGAAAGTCTAAATGAATTCCCTGTGTTTGTTTTTCCTGAAGTGCTGTCTTCTCTTCTCTGAGAGCACACTTCTCTAAAGCCCACTTCCTTTACCAGGTTTGAAGCCTTTTCGACAAGGTAGACAGTTTGGATGACCACAGTTCATGCTCTGTCATTCCATGTTCTGGACGCCTTAGGACCGTGGCCTGCACTTAACCAGAATATCCAACCTGCCCAGAGTCCATCCTTGTTCTATCTTCTTTCCTCAACTGGGAAGACACTGCCAATAATGGGTGTCTGCCTGAAGAAGTTTCACTGAACACTGACCTTCCTACGGTCACAGGTAAGGACGTCCAAGAATAGGGTCCTGTACGCGACTCTTCATGTTTTCAACACAGTCTGTTTCAACTGCTTCCATGTTTCAACCTTCTCAAAACTGTCGCGAGTCCATCCTAAAGCACGCATCCCCTACCGGTTTTAAAGCCTTGTCGTCAGAGGTAGACAGTTTGGATGACCAGATGTCATGTTCTGCCATTCCAAGTTATGGAAGCCTCAGGGCTGTGGTCTGCACTCAACCCTGATTATCCAACCTGCCCAGAGTCCATCATTGTTCTATTTTCTTTCCTCAGCTGGGAAGACACTGCCACGAATGGGTGTCCACCTGAAGAAGTTTCACTGAACACAGACCTTCCTATGGTCACCGGTATGCAGCTCGGAGAATAGGGCGAGGTTGTAGTGTTGGTGAGATAATGTTGTAAGGAGAACACTGTCCCCCAGTAAATGTGCTTATATGCTGGGTGACCCAACCTTGATTACAGGTCACATCTGCATGTGACATGTGCCCCATGGTTCTAATCTAGATACAAAGAAGCCACATGGCTTTTCTGCTCATAAACATGATTCAGGGCCTATGTTTTGCACAAGCCTGGGACTGTTCATTCTGCCTAAATTCAAATAATGAAAGCCATATCATGGTTTCTTGTAAAGCATTTCTGTATATATATATATATATATATATATATATATATATATATATATATATTTTTTTTTTTTTTTTTTGGTGGTCCATTGATATGGATTGTGAGCAACAGTTCAAATGGAGTATTAACAAATAACAAGAAACACATTTTCATGTGGAAATAAGAATCAGAAAAGAATTGTCAATTCTATGAGTAAAGACGTATACATTTTCTCAAGACATTATCTGCATGTTTCCTGAGATCTGGGCTCTGACAGTTTTCAAATCTGTCTTCCTGGAGAATTGAGAGGCAGAGGCAACTAGGTGCCTGGCACACCTTATAGATGGTCTGAACAGGTGGACTTCCGAGTGACAGATGCCCTTGAGGTCTCAGAACTATTGGGAGGCATTATCCCTCACATGAATATTCATGAGGTGAGGGCTTCTGCCTGAATCTCCACTTGGAGATTGGTAACCTGAAAAGAGCTTGGATGTGATGATTTCACTTTTAGGAGCTTAGGTTAAGGAAATATCTAACATAAGCAAAGATAGTGCAGTACTGTTTATACATGTATTTATTTAATGCTAAAAAGCATCTTTTTGTTAAATTATGTTATGTTAGTCACCATACATTGAATCATTAGTTTTTGATGTAGTGTTCAATGATTCATTAGTTGGGTATAACACTCAGTGCTCATTACAACACATGCCCTCCTTCATACCCATCACTGAGCTACCCCATCTCCCCAAACCTCTCCCTTCTGTAACCCTCAGTTTGTTTCCTGGAGTCCAGAGTCTCTCATGGTTCGTCTCCTGCTCTGATCCTCACCCCACTTCAGATTTCTCTTCCTTCCCCTAATGTCCTCCAAGCTATTCTTTATGTTACATATATGAGTGAAACCACAGGGTAACTGTCTTTCTCTGTTTGATTTATTTCATTTAGCATAATCCCATCCAGTCCCATCCATGTTGATAGAAAAGCTGGGTATCCATCCTTTCTGATGGAGGCATAATACTCCATAGTATATATGTACCATGTCATCTTTATCCATTCATCTGTTGAAGGGCATCTCGGCTCTTTCCACAGTTTGGTAATTGTGGCCATTGTTGCTATGAACATTGGGGTGCATGTGGCCCTTCTTTTCACTACATCTGTATCTTTGGGGTAAATACACGGTAGTGCAATTGCTGATTCATAGAACAGTTCTATTTTTAACTTTTTGAGGAATCTCCACATTGTCTTCCAAAATGACTGCACCAACTTGCATTCCCACCAACAGTGTAAGAGGGTTCCCCTTTCTCCGCATCCTTGCCAACATTTGTTGTTTACTGTCTTGTTACTTTTTGCCATTCTAACTGGTGTAAGGTGGTATCTCAATGTGGTTTTGATTTGAATTTTCCTGATGGCTAGTGATGTTGAACATTTTTTCATGTCTGTTAGCTATTTGCATGTCTTCTTTGGAGAAGAGTCTGTTCATGTCTTCTGCCTATTTTTTGACTCATTATTTGTTTTTTGGGTGTTGAGTTTGAGAAGTTCTATAAAGATCTTGGATACCAGCCCTTTATCTCTAATGTCATTTGAAAATATCTTCTCCCACTCCCAAGAGGGAATTGCCTCTTAGTTTAGTTGACTATTTCCTTCATTGTGCAGAACTTTTGGGACTTCATCAAGATAAAAAGCTTCTGTTTTTACATTTCAAAGATGGAAAACATTCCTAACAGTGGAGGAATAGAACATAAGTTATATGGTAGGAATATAATACAACATAATGTATGGTAGGAATATAACACAAATACTATACCAATCACTTAAAATGATGATATTGATTTATACTCATTCACATGGGAAATTCACATTACATATTGTTAAGTAAAAAAAAAAAAAAGCTGCTCATCAAGTAGTCCATTAGTATAGATATATTTTGAGGGTTAATTTTATATGTAAATATATGTTAAACCCCACAAATGTAGGTGTATACACAGGAGAAACATGGAAGCTTATGTAGAAAAGTGCTGATGATAGATTTCTTCTACAGAAAAAAACATAACCTAAATTTCTTCTTTATGTTTGCTTCCTTATCTGATTTTTGAAACTCCATAACTGTTTAATTTTAAAGAAAAAAGTAACCCTGGAGCTCTCAGTTTTCACCATCAGGACTGGGTGTTTTTGCAAGGCCCTGAAGTCCCTCACTTTCCACCATGGGGAGCCACTCTCCCCACACCCTGCCTGTTGTCCCAGTCCTGTGTGCTTCTGTGTCCAGGACGAGCCTGACTGCAGCCAGGAGTACCTGAGCTCTGTGCTCTGGAGTTTAGCCTCCAGTAGCCTACCCCCTGCCTAGCTGGAATTCTGCTTTGTTCCTGAACCCAGTACTGGTCCCTCTTTTTTTTTTTTTTTTTTAATTTTATTCTGATTCTGGTCCCTGAGTACTTCCTTGTGATCTGCAGGATCCCTGCTCTTCTGGTGTCATCCTGTCTTAATGGTTCTCCCCTGCACAGGGCCTCACTCCCCAGCTGCAGTTGTTGATATCCTTTTCCCTGCTGACGGACCTTCCTAGGGTCCAATACCCATGGGAATGGTGACCTCACCACCCACACACCATGTACCTGGGATCCGTGCTGTTCATGCCAGGCTGGACTGCCCCTCAGGGATTGTGGGGTCTCTTGTCCCCTTGTCACTGTGCCTGGCTGTGTGGTGTGTCTCTTTCCTGCTCAGGCCTGGCCCATTCTGCCTGGTAACCATGTCCATTCTCAGGTAGAAATTGGGAGAGATTCCCTGTCCATGAGGCCCCGTGGCCATAGACAAACCAACTCAGACCTGACCCAAATGAGATGTGGGTGTAACTGCTGATAAATCTTGATAAACTCATCCATCTAATAGGATTCTGTCAGCTGCAGCAATAAGCCAGGTGAAAGACCTGAGGAGAGTTGTCCATGGATCACGGACCCTTCTGAGGATTTGGCAGAGTCATGCTGTTCTGTTCCTTTAGCACACTCTGTGGCCTCCCTGCTCCTTCCTCCCCACTACCATGGGCCTGCTTTCTGATGGGAAACCAAAGATGCTTTGCCAGCGGGCTGTTACAACTTGGGAGTGAGGGTCTGTCTTTGTGTGGGATCGTCCTGGAGATATGGTTCCCTCCCCAAGCCAGGCAGGTGTAACTCTCTGTTATCCATGTGGAGTGTCCCTGGCTCTTCCTGGGCTGCTGGCTGTGTGCTAGCCTGTCTCCTGCCCCATCCTGGGCTCATCTGTGCCTCCATAGTGTCAGTCCTTCAGCCCCCATGTCCATCACTGATGATTTTTTTGTGGGTCACAATTCAACTCATAACTGTCCATCCTCAAACCCCCAAAAATACATGTCCTTCTCACACATGAGATCCATCTCTACCCCTTCTATTGGCATCATCGAATGGTCCTTGCTAACCACAGGGGCTCTGAAATGTAGTCTATCTGAGAGATAGGTTTTTTTGATGAGTTTACAACATGCAGAATGTTTTTGTGTCATGGACTCATCTGATGGAACTTGTGGCAGATAAGCCAGGCCTGACTCAGATGGAGCAGTCATTAAAAAATAAGTATTATTTGAAAATATGAAACCAGGGTTTAGAGGGCTTCAGTGGGAGGTTGAAGATCACATGGTTGGTAGGGGCGGGGGAGGGCCCAGGCTGAGACCCTCTTTAGGTTCCTGCTGCTCTCATTCTGTAACACTCATTTGTCAGTGTCTTATCTAGCAGGAATTGATTTATTGGTGGGTGACCTCAGACTCTATGCAATTATCAAGTAGGGTATGTTAATATGTATGCTATGGTGCAGAACAGGTGAAAACACTTACCTCAAAAGGTGAAAAACAGCCCAGAAATCACCATGATGATTTCTAATAATGGTTGGAATCTTCTCTTGAGTCCAGTTGTTTGGAATTTGACTTCAGGGATTCCAGTGTATTGAAATTAGCTTGGATAACATACTAGTTTTGCTTTGGGAGGGTGGAGAAATTCTCTCTTCCTTCACAGGGAATCTGGGAGGATTTTTATTCTCTTTGGTGGCTATCCCACCTCACTTGTCACTCATCCACATCACAGCCCAGCCATGGCAGGCCTTGACCTCCTATATGAGGCATCTGCATTTCCCTTTGGCTTTGTCCAATGTCATGATAAAATACACAGTCTACAGCTATTCAAATGATGTTGCTTTTCCCAATTTGTGTCCACTACCAGAGGTTTTACTTCAATAGGTAAATAAGATATAATGCTCCTTGGCACTAAGGCTGACTAAATGGGCAGTGGACAGCGTGAGATGTGATTGCCTAGAGTACCAACAAGAAGCATGTTTCTTGTGGCCAAAAGAATCTTTAAACAGTCACTGCATGTAAGTCACTTAGTCTTTTTTTCTGTGTCTTCCTGCCCTTCCCCTTCTAAAATTCATTTTTTAGATCAATATTAGGTCTCTGGTGTCAAATAATGGATACAGACATCTCTTCTCATTGAGAGGCCATTTGCTAAAAGGAAAATCATTTCTCTGATGAAAATTAGGCTTTAAAAATTTTGCAAGTGGGAGACAAGATGACGGGGAACTAGGAGGAGGCGCCGTTTCAACCTGTACCATAAAGTGAGCTGATTACCTACCAAAGAACTCTGATCACCCATGAAAACAGCCTGAGATTAGAATTATATATGTCTGGATCTCTGCAGGGGCAAAGGACGCCATTAGGCAGGAAAAGTGGAGTGGGAATGTTAGACTGATATCAGAAGATAAACAAAAAGGGGAGGGAGCCACCAGAAGCCATTTGAACGTAATACCCCAATACAAGAGTGCCCTGTGACTGGAGACCAGCATTAACTTGGAGTCTGGTTGAAAGCACACAAAAAGAGCAAGGGATCATGGGGTAGGGGGGACTGTGGGAATCAGGGCGGTAAGGGACAGGGGCTCAAGTCCCTGGACCAAGGACAGTCACCCTGGTGCTGAGCCAGAGAGCGTGCGGCAAAGAAACCAGGTCTTGGACCCTGAGCCACGAGCACACCTGAGAGCATCTGGGAGTGCCAGGGTGGTGGCTGCCATGAGGGCCTGGGAGCCTCGCCAGCTGGCAGAAACACAGCCTTTTTATACTCTCCACACATGCGCCATGCTGTGCTATCAGAATCTGAGTCGCGCCCCACACCTCTCCCTGAGAGTGGTGCATGCAGGCACCAGCCTGGCACCTAGCGCTCTTGGCCCAGAAAGTCTAGGCACTCCCAGCCCAGGCCAGTGGGAAAATCTCAGTGTGCTATCACTGCCTGGGACCTCTGTGGTGGTCTTGAGCTGCCCAGACAGCCGCCACTGTCATGGATTCTGGTACAAGCAGGAATTCCTACATCCCCAGGGACCGCGACTGGGAATGTGCTCTGCCAGTGGCCACAGGGGAATTTATGTGATCTAGAGCACCCAGAGGGGAACAGACTGAAGCTTCTCTCTGAGAGGGAGGTCTGGGTGCAGTTTGTTTTCCTCTGAACCTCCAAAAACCATCAAAAGCTGTCAAGGTGAGAGAAAACAAATGAACAAACAAACAAACAAAAAGCTCTAGAGAACAAAAGCCTGAAAAACCGGTTTCCTCAGAGCCCACCTATTGGAAGGGGGCGGGAGGACTTAACTCAAGAAACACTGCCTTTAAACCCACTCGAAAGGCCCCTCCCCCAGAAAGCCAATGAGGGGGGAGAGGCAAGAGAACAACCACCACTACTTCATAGATACAACTTTAAATTTTAATTAATTCCCACTATTCTGGTTCATTTTTTAGATAATTTTTAACCTATTTACCATCACAGTGAGATGACCAGTCATCAAATTCCATAATAACCTTTTAACCTGAACTTTTTGATACAGATACCCATGATTTTCTTTTGCTTTTCTATTTTTTAACTTTTTAAATTTTAGTTTACTTTAGCTTAGTTTATTCTTTTTTTAATTTTTTTTTTTTTTTTTTAGTTTTTGATATTCATATAGAGTTAAACTTCAAGGTAATTCCCTTTCCCCAGTCAGTGCTACCCCTATAGGTAAACCAATTTTAAATCCCCCTTTATCTTAGGAAAGTTGAGTCCTTTAATAAAGATATTAAGATACATCCAGGAAGAATCAAAATGACCTTCCTCGCCCACACCGTGAATTTATAATCACTCTCCCATCTTATTCTTCTGCCAGTGTTTCTGTGTATTTGTGTTTGTCCTGGTAGTATATAAATCTTATACATGGGGTTCTTTTTGACGAGGTTATTTTTTGTTGTTGTTTTGCTTTTATGTATTTTTTTCTCTTGTCATCTACTTTTATCAGTCTTTTGGTTTGTCTGTTTTTGATTGTATACTTCATAAATCATACCTTGGGGCCCAGTTGGGCTGGGCCTTCACTTTTATTTTAACTTTATTTTTTTTTCCTGTCTCTCTCTCTCTCTCTCTCTTTTTCTTTTCTTTTTTCTCTCATTCTTTTTTCTTTCATTTGGGTGGGGACTCTTGTTTGCTCAGAAGCGTTCCAGGATGCACCATGACTGCCCCGCAGTCAATACATCCAGCTACATCCATTCAGCCATCTCTCACCAAAATGACTCATAGGAGGAATGCCCAGCAAAATAAAAATTCAGAAGTTGGGCCTTCTGCAACAGAGCTAATGGCTATAGACATAAACAATATGTCAGAAAGGGAATTTGGGCTAACAATTATCCAGGCAATAGCTAGGTTGGAGAAAGCCATGGATGACAAAATGGAATTGATTAGGTCAGAAATGAAAGCTACCAGGGCTGATGTTCACAATGTTAGGGCAGAACTGAAAGCCACCAGGGATGAGATTCACAATGTTCTCAATGAGTTCCAATCTAATCTAAATTCTCTAAAAGCTGGGGTAACTGAGACAGAAGAGAGAATTAGTGATATGGAGGACAAACAGAAAGGAGCAGGAGGAAGCCTGGAGCAAACAGCTTAGAAGCCACAAAAACAGAGTTAGGGAAATAAATGATGCCATGAAACTTTCCAATGTCAGAATTATTGGAATCCCTGAAGGGGAGGAGAAAGAAAGAAGTCTAGAAGATATAGGAGAACAAATTCTCCATGAAAACTCTCCCAATCTCATGAATGGAACCAGCGTTCATGTACTAGAGGCCGAACGGTCTCTACCCAAGATTATGGAATCTAGAAAAACATCAAGGCACCTGATAGTAAAATTGAGAGATCATAATTGTAGACACAATCTCTTGAAAGCAGCTATGACAAAGAAACTCCTTATGTACAGAGGAAAACCCATCAGAATAACGTCAGACCTATCCACAGAAACCTGGCAAGCCAGAAAAGGCTGGCAAGATATATTCATGGCACTAAATGAGAAGAACATGCAGCCAAGAATACTTGATCCAGCAAGACTGATATTCAAAATGGATGGAGAGATAAAGAGTTTCCAAGACCAGCAAGCCTTAAGAGTAAGCGGTCACCAAGCCAACACTGCAGGAAATATTAAGGGGGGTTCTATAAAAGAGGAAAAATTCTAAGAATATCATTGAACAGAAATATGGAGACAATCTACAGAAAGAAAGACCTCAAAGGTAACACGATGTCAATAAAAACATATCTATCAATAATCACACTGAATGTGAATGGCCTAAATGCACCCATTAAATGACACAGGGTTGCAGATTGGATAATCGACAGGACCCATTCATATGTTGTCTACAAGAGACCCATTTTGAACCTAAGGATACACCCAGAGTTAACGTGAAGAGATGGAGAAGAATCTTTCATGCCAATGTGCCTCAAAAGAAGGCCAGGATAGCGATTCTCATGTCAAATGAATTAGATTTTAAACTAAAGACTGTAGTCAGAGATACAGAAGGATGCTACATAATTCTTAAAGGGACTATCCACCAAGATGACCTAACAATTGTAAATATCTATTCCCCCAATATGGGAGCAGCCAATTACATAAGAAAACTGTTAATCAAGATATTCGTATTGATATGAACACATTAATAGTAGGAGATCTTAACATGCCTCTCTCAGTAACAGATCATCAAAGCAGAAAATCAATAAAGAAACAAGAGCATTGAATGACACATTGGACCAGATGGACCCCTAAAACAACAAAATACTCATTCTTCTCATGTGCGCATGGAACCTTCTCCAGAATAGATCACATACTGGGTCACAAATCAAGGCTCAACTGATACCAAAAGACTGAGATTATTCCCTGCATATTCTCAGATCACAATGCTTTGAAACTGGAGCTCAATCACAAGGAAAATTTCAGAAGGAACTATAACACCTGGAAGCTAAAGACCACCTTGCTTAAGAATGCTTGGATCATCCAGGAGATCAAAGATAACTTTTAAACAATTCATGGAAGCCAATGAGAATGAAGACACTTCGGCCCAAAAGCTATGGGATACAATAAGGGAAATACTAAGGGGGAAATACATAGCCATCCAAGCCTCCCTTAAAAAAATTGAAAAAAACCAGAATACACCAGCTATTTCTACACCTTAAAGAACTGGACAATCAACAACAAATTAAACGACTCCACACACATGAAGGGAAATAATCAAGAGTAGAGGAGATAGAAATGAGATAGAAACAAGAGAGACTGGAATGTATCAATGAAAATAGAAGCTGTTTTTTTGAAAGAATAAGATTGAGAAACCATGGCCACACTAATCCAAAAGAAAAGAGAGAAAGCTCAAATTAATAAAATTATGAATGAAAAGGGAGAGATTTCAACTAACACCAAGGAAGTAGAAACAATCATCAGAAGTTATTACCAAAGTTATTTGCCAAAAGTTAAGCAACCTAGATGAAATGAATGCGTTCCTGGAAAACTATAAACTCCCAAAATTTAACCTGGAAGAAACTGACAACCTGAATAGACCGATATCTAGTAACGAGATTGAAGCAGTGATCAAGAACCTCCCAAAAAACAAGAGCCCAGGACCTGATGGATTCCCTGGGGAATTCTACCAAACTTTCAAAGAAGAAATAACACCTATTTTCCTGAAGCTGTTTCAAAAAACTGAAGCAGAAGGAAAATTAAAAGATCCTAGCACATAGGATCCAACAGCACATAAAAAGATTATCCACCATGACAAGGTGGGATTCATCCCTGGGTTCCAAGGATGGTTCAACATTCACAAATCAGTCAATGTGATAGAAAAAAATCAATAAGAGAAGATAGAAGAAGCACATGGTCCTCTATATTGATGCAGAAAAAGCATTTGACAAAATCCAGCATCTGTTCCTGATTAAAACGCTTCAAAATACAGGGAGAGAGTGAACATTCCTGAACTTCATAAAATCTATCTTTGAAAATCACACAGCAAATATCCTCAATGGGAAAAATCTCACAACCTTCCCATTGAGATCAGGAACCAGACAAGGATGCCCACTCTCACCACTCTTGTTCAACATAGTTGTAGAAGTCCCAGGAACATCAATCAGAAAACAAAAAGAAATAAAAGGTATGCAAATTGGCAATGAAGAAGTCAAACTCTCTCTCTTTGCAGATGGCGTGATACTTTATATGGAAAATTGAAAAGACTCCACCCCCAAACTACTAGAACTCATACAGCAATTCAGCAATGTGGCAGGATGCAAAGTCAATGTACAGAAATCAATGGCTTTCTTAAACACTAACAATGAAAATACAAAAAGGGAAATTAGAGAATCGATTCCATTTACTATAGCACCAAAAACCATAAGATACCTGGGAATCAACCTAACTAAAGAGGTAAAGGATCTGTACTCGAGGAACTACAGAACACTCATGAAAGAAATTGAAGAAGACACAAAAAGATGGAAGACCATTCCATGCTCTTGGATCAGAAGAATAAACATTGTTAAAATGTCTATACTGCCAAGAGCAATCTATACTTTTAATGCCATTCTGATCAAAATTCCACCGGTATTTTTCAAAGAGCGAGAGCAAATAATCCAAAAATTTTTATGGAATCAGAAGAGACCCCGAATCGCTAAGGAAATGTTGAAAAACAAAAATAAAACTGGGGGCATCACGTTACCTGATTTCAAGCTTTACTCCAAAGCTGTGATCACCAAGACAGCATGGTACTGGCATAAAAACAGACACATAGACCAGTGGAAGAGAGTAGAGAGCCCAGATATGGACCCTCAACTCTATGGGCAAATAATCTTCGACAAAACAGGAAAAAAAATATACAGTGGAAAAAAGACAGTCTCTTCAATAAATGGTGCTGTGAAAACTGGACAGCTATATGTAGAAGAATGAAACTCGACCATTCTCTTACACTGTACACAAAGATAAACTCAAAATGGAAAAAAAAAAAAACCCTCAACGTGAGACAGGAATCCTTCATAATCCTAGAGGAAAAAATAGGCAGTAACCTCTTCGATATCAGGCACTGCAACTTATTTCAAGATATGTCTCCAAAGGCAAAGGAAACAAAAGTGAAAATTAACTTTTGGGACTTCATCAAGATCAAAATCTTCGGCACAGCAAAGGAAACAGTCAACAAAACGAAGAGGCAATGCACATAATGGGAGAAGATATTTGCAAATAACAGTACAGACAAAAGTTTGATATCCAGGATCTATAAAAATCTCCTCATTCTCAACACACATAAAACAGACAATCATATAAAAAAATGGGAAGAGGATATGAACAGACACTTCTCCAATGAAGACATACAAATGGCTATCAGACACATGAAAAAATTTCATTATCACTAGCCATCAGGGAGATTCAAATTAAATCCACATTGAGATACCACCTTACACCAGTTAGAATGGCCAAAATTAGCAAGACAGGAAACATGTGTTGGAGAGGATGTGCAGAAAGGGGAACCCTCTTACACTGTTGGTGGGAATGCAAGTTGGTGCAGTGCCACTTTGGAGAACAGTGTGGAGATTCCTTAAGAAACTAAAAATAGAGCTTCCCTATGACCCTGCAATTGCACTACTTGTTATTTACCCCAAAAATACAGATGTAGTGAAAAGAAGGGCCATCTGTACCCCAATATTTATGGCAGCAATGGCCACGGTCGCCAAACTGTGGAAAGAACCAAGATGCCTTTTAACGGACGAATGGATAAGGTAAATGTCCATATACACTATGGAGTATTATGCCACCATCAGAAAGGATGAATACCCAACCTTTGTAGCAACATGGACGGGACTGGAAGAGATTATGCTGAGTGAAATAAGTCAAGCAGATAGAGTCATTTATAATTTGGTTTCACTTATTTGTGGAGCATAACAAATAACATGGAGGACATAGGGATATTGGACATAGGGAATTGAGGGAAATTGGAAGGGGAGATGAACCATGAGAGACTATGGACTCTGAAAAACAATCTGAGGGTTTTGAAGGGGCAGGGGTTTGGAGCTTGTGGGAACCAGGTGGTTGGTATTATGGAGAGCACATATTGCATGGAGCACTGGGTGCGGTGCATAAGCAATGAATTCTGTTACGCTGAAAAGAAATAATTTTTTTTTAATTTTCAAGGGAATTAGCTGAAGAAATGACATTATTAGAAAGTGTCCATTTTAAATCATGCACATAAAGCACTTAAAGCTTATTAAAGTCATGCTTTATGAAGCAGAGTGATTTTTGTCAATTGCAAATGTGGCTTCTTTGTCTTGTGTCACTGTGTAGACTAGACCATCGCAGGGAGTTTCACTAAAGATGGCTCATGACTACGTTCACGAACTGAGATGGAGCCAAGTGTGACACTGAGAAGGTCAGGTTGCAGGAAGGATGCCATTGGTTTCCATATTATCAGAAGAAAGCTCCTCCATAGAAACTTGGAACCAACTTTAAAACGGACCCAACAAAGCTCCTTCTCTGCTCTTTTCACAACTTCAACTACGTACCTGGCACACACTCTATCCCAGCTCGGTGCCTCAGTTTCCTTACTCAGTGTCCTGTGGCCCATTGGAAGGTTATGTGAGATAATACACACAATGTGTTGCAAAGGATGCCTGCTCGCAGCAAGCAGGCGATGCATGTTAGATATTAGGATCACTGTTATCATTCACCTAGCAGCCCAGATGCAGCCTTGCGTCCTTCTCTTCTGAGGTGGGGCTCAGCAGAAGAGTGATTATATAAGATGAGGCTTTCCACAGCCAGAACCGTGGGATGTAATGCTTGGGAACATGGCCAACTAGTTGTGGACTGGCATCCATGCCTCTCGGGGACTAGAGGCAATAAGGCCTGCCCTTCCCAAAGTCCACCCAGGCTTGTCAGGAGGACCTGACTCTGATGCCTTCTCACCATCTATGGAGAGATGGCAGAAATTACATATGTTTTGATAATTTTACCTGAAACTTAACAAATTTTATGACCTGAACCTTATATTTCAATGTGATTCATATCTGTGCAGTCAGCTTTATGTCACAGTGATCACAATGCTTTGTTTTGACAGCGACACCTGTCAGCCCTTCCGTGGCCTTGGTTGATTTGGTTGGAGCTGACTATGTGGGATCCCGTTCTTCCTGCTACTTCCTGCTATGTATCTTCCCAAACTCCATGAGCTCTTAAACTAATGCTGCTTCCAGTGTTGGGGGAGAGACCTCTGGCCTCGGCTACAACCTCTAATCACATGCCCACAGCCTGTCTCCCAAACACAGGATTGCACTATAATCATCAAAACCTTTCAAGTATCCGTTATGCCCTAGGCCCTTGAGAAGAGTAAATACCCAGGATTTGTAATGAGACTTGGATATGGTTGCAGTAAAGGTGAGAATTTCTATAAGACCGGAAGCCAGAGCTCATTTCTATGAGAATGTGCAGCTCCTTCTCCCCAACCACATAAATAGTGAAGTTGTTAACAAGTCAATCTATGGACATGTGTTAGTTTCATTTACAGTAAGATGATGCCGGAGTCTTTCCTGTGCAGTGAGGACCCATGGATGTAAAACAAGGTGTGTGAAGTTCTCCCAGATTCTACACAGGAAGCTAGAGGCTGGGGTTGGACACCCTGACACTACCACCCACACACCCAAACGTACCCCAAGCTTTATAAGAAGGGCGGTGGGGAGAGGAGGCAAGGTGGCAGCTGGCCTTTCAGAGTACAGACCTCTTTCTTCCCTCCCATGGTGGAGGGTGGTATTTCTGTCCTTGAAGTCAAGAGCAAGTCTCTGAGGGTATCACCACAGCCACAGAAGTGTGTGCAGAATGAGGAGCCAGGCAGTGTGTCTCTGTCTGGATGCCTTGCTGAACTCCAGATGTCCCTGGGCCCAACCTGACACTACTGTTGACATGGGATTGGGGAGGTTCTGAGGGGACCTTGAGACAGGCTCTTTGACATTTGAAGATGTGCTTGATCACAGAGACTGTTGCCTGTTTTGCACATAGAGATTTTTTAAAGACAGGAGGCATGCCAGGGCCAGATCTTTAGGTGACTTGAGAAGGATTTACAGATTTTCTGGCTTTCCAGGCCACTAGTGAGCCTAGTTGAGACAGGGCCAACATTCTGTAGTTCTGCATAGAGCACCATGGAAGTTATTGTAAGCACAGGACCCCAGACCAGGGATTAGGGGTGCAGAGAATAAACATGGCTCCCCTTACTCAGGAGGCCAGAATGGAGCTAAACACCAGGCCCAGGAGACCACACTAAATATAACTGTGGAAAGCGGCCTTTTGGCAGAGAGTGCGGGCAGCAAACTGATGACCTCCTTCCCGCCACACCTGTCCACAATGTGCCCAGCCATTCTGGCCCCTGGTCATCCTTCCCTGCCAGCGGAACTCCAGCATCCAAATCCACTTGTGGTCCCCTAATGCCATTTGGGCCATCACTGTTGTGTTACCTCCTCAAACATGCCTTCCTTGGCCATGTTCTTTCCATGCCCATGCTGTGCTTTGCTTTTCTGCATCATTGGCTGACATTACACTCTATGCTCCTCGGTTTGCTGGGTATCTCCCTTACTCTGAACACTAAGCACATAATGCTCAAGAGGAGAGGAGCTTTGTTTTGGCATATTGCCAGGGCCTAGAAGAAATGCAGCATGATGTAGGTGCTTGGTGAACATCTCCTAGATGAATGAATGAATAAATGAATGAATGAATGAGCTGGACTCATCCTCCCATCATAGCCAGGTACTTACTTATGGTGAACTGTCCTCAGTTCTAGTTGTCTTCCTTTAACCCCTCAAGAACCTTATTTGGCATGACCCATGTCTCAGGCTTAGTGGCTTTGAGCTGGGTTTGACGTTTGACGAGGCATAGAGGCTTTGAGCAGGGTTTGACAAGGAGAAGCACCTGCAGGAAACGTGGAGAGAGATATAGGGTGTTTATTCCCCTAGACTTCTCCCTGCTGGATTGTGTATATCAGTGGCCTTTTCACTTCCCTGAGACAACAATACCTGCTGGATATGGATTCTCTCAAAGCTGGAGCTCCCTCCTCATTCCCTTCAGACCCAGGGGAGGCTTCTGGCCAGAGTTACTTCCTGCTCTTCATTCACATATTATCTTTACCCCCTCCCATTCTGTATACAGTCTCTCCCTGAATCTCACTGACAGCCCCCACATGTGCCATCTCCTTCCTTCTGGGACCTGATTGATACACCAGCCTCCTCAGTAAGACTCCTTCATCCTGAGCTAGTGCCAGGAACCTTGCCACCCCAATGCCACTCATGGACCAGCAGCATCAGTGCTTGCTGGGGGTTTGGTAGAAACACAGAGTCTCTGGCCTCCCCCTTCCAGTTGAGTCAGAATCTGTCATTTAAGAACATCCGAGTGATGTCCCCGTGAGTCTGCAGAGCAGCAGCTGGAGGGGGAGGAAGTGCTGGGTGAGGATGGGACCTTACACCACCTGACATTCCATGGCTGTTTCCAAAGTAGCAAAGCAGCCTCCACAAACGTGAGCAGCACACTGCTTCTCCCCTTTGCCTCCCATGGACAGACAATGTGGGGAACTCATTCGTTCTGGACTCAAACTGCCTGTGTTCCAATGTTGCCTCTCCCCTCACTAGTGTGCAACTCAGGGAGATTTTCTTCTCTCTCTGCTTCCTTGAGGATGGTGACTGTGATTCCTCACAGGATTGAGACAATTAAATCACAGGTGTCACAAGAATCAAGAACAAGCCATGTGGATATGTGTGGGAAGAAAAACCCAAGCAAAGAAGAACAGTGAGGGTGCCAGTGTGCCCGGGGTCTGTGCCACTCACAATGTCCCTACGTGAGTGCTAGGGAATATCATGGTGATGGTGGCACTCTCATTTTGGGTAAGAGAGGTGATAGATTTAGGTGAAACACAGGCTAGAAAATCTACTTGTGCATATGGGCTCACAAATACAGGACAGTTGCCTACAATGATAATCACTGCAACATTTGTATTTACTGGAGTCTGTAAGGGCCTTTCAAAGATATAATACACATACTTCAGAGTATAAGAAGCAGGGCTACAGAAGATCGTTTCAGGCAGCACTCAGACGGAGACCTTCCAGAACAAAGGTGACTGTAAATGAATCCATGCTTCCAAATATAATTCTGCAGATGCACTTTGATTTCACAGCCATTGATCAATAATTATTTTGGCTTGTGACTGCTGATGACGTGCTTTGATCATCATGACACTTCAAAGGCTATGAGACTTCTCCTTGACTTGCATTTTCCCCTTACCCTCCTATGGCTCTGTTCTCGTGATCTGCTGCTGCATTGGGAACAGCCCAACAACAGAGTGGCTGATGGCAATGACCAATTCATTATGGTTTATGATTCTGTGGGTCAGGATTTCAATCTGGGCTCAGCTGCTGGCTTCTGCATCCCTTGGTGTAGACTGGGCTTACATGGTATTATCCATCTGATGGCTGTTCTGGTCTGGACCATTTTGAGATGTCTTCTGTTATACCCTTGGATCCTTGGCAGAGTGGACTGCAAGGCTGGGCTCGGTGGGAGCCCCCTCCATGTCCTCCATGTGGTCTTTCTAGGAGTCCCATTAATGTCCTTCCCTCACGTGGCCTTTCCAGGAATGTACTTCAGACCTGTTACACGGTGATACAACACTCCATGAAACCAACAAAGTTGGTTCTCTCAAATGCAAGTCTTGCAACTGAAGTAAGTTTGTCAGGTTTAGCAAATAAAACTAGGGGCACCCAATTCAGTTTGAATATCAGATAAATGACAATAATTCTTAATTTAACTATGTCTCTAATATTTCATGCACCATACTTCTACAGAAACAGTGGTTATGGGCCGATCCCTGCCTGTGGTCATGGCGAGCTGTGAAGGGCTGGTACCCTGGACAGAGGGTTTGTGGCAGGCTGCCTGTGCATTGGGAGAGGGACCTGTCCCAGCCCACTTTGGTTCTCACCACACCTCCTGGCCTCATGTCCTTACACCTCTAATTTACTGTGAATAAGGAGGCTGCATAACCAAGCTCGTTTCTATTTTTGTTCCTTGGTATTAACCTGACTGCTGTAGGGATGCTGAAAACAAACAAACAATCAACAACAACAAAAAACAAAACAACAACAACAAAAAAAAAATAACAACAACAATAAAAACCCAATCTTACATATCTGAGATTCAAATTCGCCAGAACATCCTGTATGTTCTGTGACAACTGTAGCCCAGAATCCCTTCCGTTATTGTGTCTTTGTCGATGCCCTCAAGGCCAACCCAGACCCAATTGGCGGGGCAAGTGGGAACCACATCTCCACTAGGGGACAGGGTCATTGAGTGTGTGACCTTCTTTGATTTGCTACCAAATGCTGGAGTCCTCCTGGGACCTAGGAACACCCAGCACCAAGGTTCCCACGCATGCCCTAAAGGGCCAAGGTGTTTGGGGATACCATTTGCCTCAAATACATGTAACTCAAGAATAGCAGGCAGCATGGCCCACTGAGGAATGGGCAGATAGACCTGCCTGTGAATCCTGTGCTGCCTGAGTCAAGAGTCGAATCTCTCTGAGCCTTGGTTTCCCCCAATGTTGCGTGGTTATCACTGTAATCTGAGAACTGCAGTAAGGATGAAAGGGCATACTGAATTGGTATAAAACAAAGTGCCATAACACAAAACATTTTCTCCATCAATAGACACTACCCCTACTATTCCCATTATTTTAGTGAATCAAAGAGCTACAAAACAGGAAGATGAACTTTAATGACCATGACGTTTGTGAGTTGGGCAAACAGCGTGATGACCTGGCTTTGATCCTGGGATTTCACTTCCCAGAAGTTCTGGTTCCTTTGGTGCTGAACATGCCAAGTCTTTGAACAAGTTCAACACAAAAGTGAAAGCCACCATTATGGTGAACCCTCCTATTAACCAAGAAATCCCCTCAGAATAATATTGTACATAACTGGTATTTTAAAATTAGTCTCAGAGGACATGATTTTCTTGAACACCAACCCAAGCCTCTCAGTACATCCTAAAATGCTATAAATATTGATATATTTATCTTTTTGACACATCAGGAGATTTGATTCTGTCCAGCACACTGTTTCCGTTGAACTGAAAACAATAAACTCCATTTCTGTGCACAAAAGCATATTTCTGTGTGGCGGCTTTGGCCATAATCACAGAGCTCACGTACCCACGCTTACCCTGATCTTCCTTGCTCCTGTAGTCACCGCCTTGAGCTTGCCATGGTGGGAATATTCTCCAGATCCCTGGTGAAGACATGCAGAAGTGCAGTCAGATTTATCTGGAGTCTAAATGTGGATCAAATTATATAGAGGCCCAGTGTTCCACAAAATGCCTGGGAAAGATAAAGGCATGTTTTAGGGCCTGTTCCCACCAAAAAATTCACGTGGATGAAAGTCTCTTTGTAATAAAAATGTCTCAGGGAAGAAATTAAATGATCTTGCCATCTATAAAAAGGAATAGTAGATTTTTTTAATATTTTATTTTTATTTATTTGACAGACAGAGAGAGATCACAGTAAGCAGAGAGGCCCGCAGAGAGAGAGAGAGAGAGAGAGAGAGAGAGAGGAGGAAGCAGGCTCCCCGCTGAGCAGGGAGCCCAATGTGGTGCTCGACCCTAGGACCCTGGGATTATGCATGACCTGAGCTGAAGGCAGAGGCTTAACCCACTGAGCCACCCAGGCACCCCAGGAATAGTCGATTTTTAAAAGAGAATGAGCTAAAACGAAGCTCGGTGAGTCACAATGACCTTTCACACTTGCAATAATCCTAAGATAACTATTAATTAGCACACGAGAAATTATTTTAATGTAATATTATGGTACAGATTTAAACACCCAAATGGGAAATCTTCTTATGAAGGTTTCTCAACTTTTCTTAAAATTTAAATGCTAAACTAATTAAAACCAAAGGGTCTTTTGAAACAGTTTCTTTCCAAACAGATTTTCAATATATGCCAAGGCAAGTATGAGTCTAGAAATATTTGGGGGGCAGGGTAGGATAGAATCATAAATTTATTAAAAATGAAATTTCTAATGCTTGTCCACACAGTCTCCCCTCTATATCCATATAACCCGTAAAGCAATAAAGTCACATAAGGCACAATTTGGCACCTGGCTGTGTGTTTAGTCAAAATTTTCTAAAAGTTGATCCCACTTCATTACTACTTTGCGTAAGTTATCCCCTTGCTGAAAAAGCTTGAGCCTTCCCGTTGATTTTGGGAACATGACAAGGATGCCCACTTTCACCACTCTTGTTCAACATAGTATTAGAAATCCTAGCAACAGAAATCAGACAACAGGTATCCAAATTGGCAATGAAGAAATCAAACTCTCTCTTCACAGATGACATGATTCTTTATATGGAAAACCCAAAAGAGTCCACCCCCAAACTACTAGAACTCATACAGCAATTCAGCAATGTGGCAAGATACCAAGTCAATGTACAGAAATCAGTGGCTTTTGTATACACTAACAATGAAAATACAGAAAGGGACATTAGAGAATCGATTCCATTTACTATAGCACCAAAAACCATAAGATACCTGGGAATCAACCTAACCAAAGAGGTAAAGGACCTTGTACTCGAGGAACTACAGAACACTCATGAAAGAAACTGAAGAAGACACAAAAAGATGGAAGACCATTCCATGCTCTTGGATCGGAAGAATAAACATTGTTAAAATGTCTATAATGCCTAGAGCAATCTATACTTTTAATGCCATTCCAATCAAAATACCACCGGTATTCTTCAAAGAGCTGGAGCAAATAATCCTAAAATTTGTATGGAATCAGAAGAGACCCCGAATCGCTAAGGAAATGTTGAAAAACAAAAAGAAAACGGGGGACATTAAAAATAGAGGGGCACCTGGGTGGCTCAGCGGGTTAAAACCTCTGCCTTCGGCTCGGGTCATGATCCCAGGTTCCTGGAATTGAGCCCCACATCAGGTTCTCTGCTTGGCGGGGAGCCTACTTCCCCCCTCTCTCTCTGCCTGTCTCTCTGCCTACTTGTGATCTCTGTCTGTCAAATAAATAAAATATTTAAAAATAATTAAAAATAGAGCTTCCCTATGACCCTGCCATTGGACTACTGAGCATTTACCCCAAAGATACAGATGTAGTGAAAAGAAGGGCCATCTGAACCCCAATGTTTATAGCAGCAATGGCCATGGTCACCAAACTGAGGAAAGAACCAAGATGCCTTTCAACGGATGAATGGATAAGGTAAATGTGGTCCATATTTACTATGGAGTATTATGCCTCCATCAGAAAGGATGAATACCCAACTTTTGTAGCAAAATGGATGGGACTGGAAGAGATTATGCTGAGTGAAATAAGTCAAGCAGAGAGAGTCAATTATCATATGGTTTCACCATATGATAATTGCTTTACTTATTTCATGGATGCTTGACTTATTTCATGGAGCACTGGGTGCAGTGCAAAAACAGTGAATACTGTTACACTGAAAAGAAATAAAAAATTAAAAAAATTAAAAAAAAAAATATCACCTTGCTTTTCCATTGCCCTCAGTATCAATGTGGGTTTCCTTCCTGGGACCTAGAAAGCCTAACATGATCTGGCCTCTAATTTTTGGTGGGAGGGGCATGCCAAACTTCTTCTTCTCCCCCAAGTTTTTGTATTTTCAATTTCATCCTGAGTGTTCTTTCCCCAAATCATCACATAGTATATTCCTTCTCACCACCCTGGTTCTAATGTGTATACCATATTATTAAAGTCTAACTCATCACCCTGTGTTATTCTCTTTAGGGAATTTACCATTGTCTGAAGTATGTTGATGTTTGCTTTTTTATTATCTGTCTCTTTCAAATAGAATGTAAGCCCCATGGAGACCATGTCCTTCTCTGCTTTGTTCTGTTATGGGTCCTTGGAACCTGCATGTGCTTGTCCCATCCATAAATGACAACACATGGCCTCTGGACTGCAGGCTGGGAAAACCACTCTGGATTTTAAAGAAGTTGCTTGTGTCTCATCTTGAGACCTTGAAGAAATTTAGATAAAAGCATGTGGGCAGGAAATGGGAGAAATACACTGTAGTAAGCCCGGCTACTCCCCGAATCAAAGATAAAGGAATCAAGAAACAACATGGCATTAAAATATGAAGGCAAAGGGTGGCAAGGGGACTGAGGGATCCATGTAAGAAAAGGAGGTTGACATTTTGTGATTATTTTCTCTATGAGTCTCTCTCTCTCTAAAGGCCTGATTGACTTTCTTCGGGGTTTGGAAGTGTTCAAGAAACCTGTGTCAACTGTTTATTTGGGAATCCCAATGCTCTCTGTCTATTCCTCTCGGCTCATGTTGATGCACATAATCCCACAGTTGTCAACTAATGGCTTATTTACAACACGACAAGACTGTTCTATTTTGAGGATTGTGTGAGTGCCTTTCTTCTTCCTCTGTCTAAATGACTCTTTCACAATACCCTAAAGTCATGTCTTTGTTGCTAATTCTCAGGAAGATCTATGCCACCATGCAGCAGATCTGGTCACCAACATATTGAAAATGGGCATGACATACTAAAGCCTCACTACACAGTACCTGCTAACAGTGACTATAAATAAAAGAGCTAAAGGAGAAAGAAATCTTTATCATAGACCCTCTTATCATCTCATGGGTCTGCAAGATTAGTAGTGATTTTTATCGATTTCCTTTAGTGTGGCTCTCATGTAATTTAGAAAAAATACATTTAAATCAAAGACAAGCAATGCATCTCTATGTGTACATATTGTATATATGATATGCACACTCAACATTCAACAAGCATGCATCCAAAGTCTCCATGTGCCAGGTGCAAAAATGAATAAGCCCCAGATGAGGCTTCACTTCCAGTCAGGAATGCCCCATTTATCTGATATTTAAAAAAAAATAAAAATATAGTTTCTGATTTAAAATATTGAGTGACCAGCCTCTGTTCACACTTCATGAAATTATTGTCAAGAAGGAAACCCACCAAAGTGATAGCTGATTAAAATAGCACAATGAATCAGGGCAGGGGGCCACCAAGCCACCTGGGAGCCTGGGTGAGGACATGGTGTCTTTTCAGAAATGAGCAGGAGGCAGGGGAAGGGACAGAGATTTCTGAATTAGGAGGACCATGCTGAAATCCCTGTCCAACTTGTGCTAGTGGTTTAACATCAGGTGATCCGGGCTCTCCAACCCTTGTGGTTTCTGTGAACTGGAGGGGAGCCCTCACCCCTGCTTCCCTACCTGGGAGACTCAGGCATAGTGCAGTGGCTATGCAACAGCTGGAGTCTAGAAGTGATTGTCGACTTTTCTGGGGGTACGGGTTTGTTTCCACATGCACACCAAAACTTTAACCTTCAGAGTCATCTTTGCGCATATGGCTCATTCCAATCTCCTTCCTATGCCCACAAGTACTGTTCATTGGCAACATGGTGAGTATTTTACCTCTCAAAGCATGGTTAAGGGGCACCTGGGGGGCTCCATAGGTTAATCATCTGCCTTCGGCTCGGGTTGTGATCTCAGGGTTCTGGGATCAATTCCCATGTCAGGCTTTCTGCTCAGCAGGGAGTCTGCTCCTCCCTCTTCCTCTGTGCACGCGCTCTCTCTTGCTCTCTCTCTCTCAAATAAAAAAAAAATAAATAAAGTGTTAAAAAAAGCATGGTTCCATTTTGAAATTTTAATTCTTAATTCCTAGTGACTCAATGTCTACACAATTTTAATATCGAATGTGGTAAATATCAAATGTGGTAAATATTGACAATGCTCATAAACAAAACTTCTCTGGAATTCCAAAATTTAAGAGAGAGAAGAGAACTAGAGGCCAACATGTTTGAGACCTGTTTATCTATCTGATGGGACTAAACCTTAGCTGCCTACATGATGTGGGATTCTTCCCTTACATTCACTTATCGAGCCTAACTAGGCATCTACTTTGTGCTAATCATTTGACTCTATTTTGGGGACAGAGCAACAGAGAATCTAGTGTTCCCACCTTCAGGAATCTGATTGTTGGTGACGTGGAGGCCGGCTTGCCTTCTGCTGGTGTCTGTTAGGATGGATTTCCAACCTCGCCACTCCACTCTACAGACAGTTTTTAGCTCACAGAGCTGGTGACAAGCCCTCTGTCTTTTTGTGTGTGGCCAATGAGCAGGCCATGTGAATGACCTAGGTGACAGAAGCTGCTGTTTCTGCTTTTCTGCTTGTGGGGCACCCTGAGCACTCTGGGGCTACATTGTGGTGGCCATAGCTTAGCAGTCCCTTGTACCCAATGCCCCAAGATGTTTGGCCTTGTGATGTTGACCACTGACCACGCAACTGACGGGAAACCATCTCCAGCGTCCCTTCACCAGCAACTAAAATTGTAGACAGATCTCTGAACACAGATGGGGTTCTGTGGTCTTGGGTTGGTAAGTCCTTTTCTAAACACTGCTCCGCTTTGAAACTGTTCCTGTGATCAGCCTTCAAAAGAATGGCCTCCTTAGGCTTGTTTTCTCCACCTTTTACCACTCGCAGTTGGAGAGGCCATGATGTTAAGCTGCTCTTTTTACCCTTTCATTCTTCTGTTGAACGCATGACCTGCTTGTCTTGCCTTTAATGTGGTGGCAAAGGGGGATCAGAATAGAAAAGAAAACATTTGCAATGATTTTAGGAGGAAATTCAGGACCAAAGGATACTTCCCATTGGGGACCCATGGGAAATTTCACCTTCTGTTCATTTACAACAGATTTTATATGCACCTGGCTATTTGACGAGTGACATCATTTTACCCAAAATAGTCACATGGGAGGACTGAGTACAGAAAGATTCATGTTCTTTGGACTAGTTTTTACCTTTCTTACTATTACACTCTTCTTTCCCAGGGAGGAAGGAGTCTTATATAATAAATATATTATCATATTATAGTATTGTACACTCCCTCCCATTCTCAAAAATAATAATAACTGCATTAAGGAATTCTGCAACCTTCTCTGATGCATTAGAAACATACAGTTTCATTTGACTCTGAAATGACTATCAAAAATATAGCAAACCGTACAGAGCAGCCTGTGTGCCAGTCCTGCTTAAAGCACATTATCAATGTGAATTCATTTCATTCTCATCCCAGGGCCATGTGGTAGAATTTCTTCTCTGTCATTTTACAGATGGGGAAACAGGCATGAGAGGTTGAACGACTTGCCCAGGCCACATATCTGATGTGCTGGTAAAGCAAGATTCCATTCCGGTCACGACTGTAAGCGGGGAGCACTTTGAAGGATCCCATGATCACCTGGGGGGTGGGTCACCAAACACTTAGCACATTACAGCTCACCTACCAGATCTCTGAACTCCTAATGAATTGTGGGGCACTGGCACAGCACCTTCCAGAAAGAGTCTGGAGACAGAGGGTTAAACACACACTGAGCATCCAGTTTGTATGCAGGATGTTTACTCATTTTCAGGGTCCTTCCCCCTCCTGTGTACTAAGCTCTTCTCCTCCTTGCTGAGACTTTGTTGGAACAATGAAGGGTCTGTCCTGATGGAGACCAGAGGAAAACTTTTCAGGGAAAGCACGCTGGACTCCCAGGTTCCCTGCATGGTGTCCTCCGAACAGAGAGAATATGCAGGCTCTGATGGTCACTGTATGCTTCTGTAAGAACACTGGCCCCAGAGAGCTCAGTCTGGGCCTCAGGTGCCAGACCCCATGCAGGCTTCGGGCAACCTCTCTGACAGCAAGACAGGGGCCAGTCCCACCAGGCTCAGGTGTAAGAGCTGAAGGTAGGATTTTCCCTTTCTTCATCACATTGACTGTGCCATGCTGAGGAAATGCATGACACTTCTTATTCTGTAAAACACCATCTATTTGAAGGTCACAATAAATGGCTTAGCTATGACAACCCGGAAGCCACGGCCATGGAGCACTTATTTGTGGGGGCCCTAGTGAGGCAGGATGGCTGCATAGTGGGATCCCCTGGTCGGCACAGACGTTCCCGTGGCCTGAGATGCCATGGTTTGGAGATCCTGCTGCTCTCAATGCATCTTTTATGGACTCCCTGATTCCAGGGCATGTGACAGCCTGTGTGTACCCAGCCAAGAGCCTCAGCTGTCCTGGCCCCAGCCAGGCTGGCTCTGCCCAGGAGCCCCAAGGGACAGTGGGCACACTCTCCCTCTCCCCTCTGCCGATGTGGTCCTGCTCGTTTCTCAAGGGTGGGGACCCAGTGAGGTACAGAATGGCTACCACTTGGAGTTCTCTGTCTGGAGTTGGGCTGAGAAGACAAGGGTGACTTTGACATCCTGCTGCCTGTTGAACACTTGCTGTTTGTCATATTAGACACCTGCCTCATGGTGTCACTAAACGCTGACAGCTCGCCAAAAGATACATACAGAGTGAGCCTCCTTGTTATCAAACAGGACAACAAGGTCAATGTAAGTGACTTACATATGGTCACACAAATGGAAGTTAAGTGACATTCTCAGAAGCCCAGAGTTGGTGGTGGTCTTGTCCCCCCTAACCACCACAGAGGGTCTTTGTCTGAGTCCTTTGCTGGGTACTACCCAGGCCTGGGAGGGGGGGAATGGGGAGACCAGAGCAGAGACCAATATACTCTGGACTTCCCTAGCACCCTGAAGCTCGTTCTGGTGCATCCTGATGAGAACAGAGAGCTTGCATGCAGGAGAGGTTTCCAGAATTGAAGTCACACTGGAACAGGCACAGGGGCTCATGGGTGCTGGCCCGGCTCTTGGGATTTCTTGCACCAACGTGTTGGACCCCAGGCCCCCTCCCCATCCCCGGGAACTCCACGCTTGAGGGCCCCATTGGAGAGCACTCGGGATTCCTGGCCCAGCCTGTGTGAGGAGGAGAGAGGCCTCTTCTCTCCAGCCCCAGCCCCAGGGCAAGCTGCGTGGGGGTGGCCAGAGAGGGGTCGCTGTCCAGGAGGGCAGCCTGGAGGAGACTGCCTCTTGCCAACAGGCACACTCTGCTGCTTCCGGCCCCCTGTGACCTCACTCACCCACCTCTATGCCTGGGTCCCATCCAAACAGCCATCTTCAGTAAAGGCTCCCTTGAGGAAACAAGGCATTGGGAACTGGCAGAGGGGAAGCAGCGGGTAGCTGGGACTGGCGGCATGGGAATCCACTCCCTGAAAAAGAATGAATGATGAGGGGTGCCTGGGTGGCTCAGGGGGTTAAGGCCTCTGCCTTTGGCTCATGTCATGGTCCCAGGGTCCTGGGATCAAGCCCCCCATCAGGCTCTCTGCTCAGCAGGGAGCCTGCTTCCTCCTCTCCCTCTGCCTGCCTCTCTGCCTACTTATGATCTTTGTCTGTCAAATAAATAAATAAAATCTTTAAAAAAAAGAAAAAAAAATGATGATGTCTGGTTCATCTTTGATAGACAGGAGTTTGATTCCCTTTGTCCATGGAGGGGTGACCTACACCATAGCCTTCAGCCTTTACTGAGGGCCAAGAGTGCTCTCTGCAAGAAAAGAGGACCCCACATGAAATTCAGGAGCCTGGTGGACCCCCGGGTCTGGCTGGCTTTGGAAACTGTGCATTAGAGAGAAGAAGAGGGTTTCTTACTGTAGGTCAGGTCAGATGAACAACAGTGAAAGTGCCCAAAGTTGTGCATTTGTTGTCCTTCAAACATTTGCATCATTTCATGAAATTAGTCTTTAAAGTTAAAACACAGTTGCAAGAATCCTCCTGCTTTCTATCAACTCTTTTTATCCCTTTGACCTGAAGCTCACTTGGAGAACAATTCTGTACCACTTATACATGAATCAGATGAAAAGTCATTTGAAGTCCCCTTCAGTGGGAGGGGGTGGGAAGGGTGACTCTTTGAGGCCAGGAACATGTTCAGCAGCTCACGTCCCTTCAGAGTCACAGGAGGCTACACCTCTTTACTGAATTTCAAGTTCTTCCAAAAACCTGCCCAGGATCTCCACTGAAACGGTCGTGGGACACAGCATTGCTGCCCCTGGTGCCCTCTGAGAGGTTCATGGGTGCTATGGAGGTTTATTCAGCCAGGCTGTGCAGGCAGGCTTCTGTCCTCCCTGCCCTGCTCACCCCAGCAGAGCAAGATCAGGGGATGTATAGAGCATAGAGGCTCTGACCACTGCCTCTCCTACTCTGGGAATTGAGGTTGCTTGGAGAGGCCAGGTGACCCTGGTAAGGGTAGGTTTTGCCAGCTTATAGGGCGACTAAGAGCTGGTGCAGGAGATGGGAGGGGTCCAGAAACAATGATCCAACTGTGCTGCCTTGGGTGGGCCAGTCCATGGCCCAGATGTACCATGGGCAATGGGGACCCTTTATGTCTCTCTGTGGCTAGGAGAGCCTATAGCTTGGTTACACACAGTTCCACATGCTCTAATCGATGTGTGCAGCGCCGGGTCCCCTCCCCGTGTGTGTGGCATGTGCGTGTGTGAATGTGTGTGTGTGTGTGTGTCCATGTGCATGTGCATCAATGAGTGTGTAAGGAGGGCTCATGTGGGGTGGGGCCTTCCTGAGAAGGGGTGGGTTGAGGAGGGGTCAGATGCCCAGTGGGCAGGTCACGATCAAGGTCAAGGCTGGCTGGGTGGGACAGGGTGTGGGGGATGCAAGCTTCTTCCCAGGGTTGATCCTGAGAGCCATGTAGGTGTGTGGGTCCCTTTCCTGGGAGCAGGGCTGTGCACACACAGGTCTGTGTCTGATGAGGGAGCAGCAGTGGGAACAGTGCCAGGAGGACAGTGGGGTCAGCCAGATGGGGCTGTGATGCCTCCAGGCCGGCGACCAGTCCCTGTCTTCCCAGAAGGCCACGTATGAGAGGAAGAGGCAGGCGGACATGACCTCCTCCCTGACGAAGGAGTCTGCAGTCCCAGGAAAGGCTTAAAAACCTCCCAGACCACCTGACAGGACCTCCCAGGCAGGTCAGGGGAAAGGAGCTAGGGACAGGATCTGGATGGGGGGCGGGAACCCAGGCACAAGCAGAGGCAGGGGAAGAGTCAGTGGCCTTGCCAGGGGCAAAGGAAGGGACCACAGTCCTTGAAGGGGCAGGGGATGGGGCATGGGAAGGGGGAGGGGTTGGGTCTGCTACAGGAACAGGGGCATGAGAAGGGACAGGCTAAATACAGTGGCCCTGGTATGGGCAAGGTAAGGGCCAGTGGCCATTGGAGGGGCAAGGAATGGGATGGGCAAGAGGCAGGGGGAGGGGCAGGAGCAGGGGGAGGGGTTGGGTCTGGAGCAGGAATGGGGGCACAGGCAAGGATAGGGAATTGGGCAGGGTTCCTGCCACAGGCAGGTGAAGGGGCAGGAGTAGAACAGGGTCTGGGGCCATGGCAAGAAAGGGGGCAGAGTCAGGGGCAGGAGCAGTTATAGGAACCAGGGTAGGCACTGGGCCAGCAGCAAGTAGAAGAGCACAGTAAGGGGCAGTGGAAGGGGAAGGGGCAGGATCAGGGACAGGAGCTGGGGGAGGGGCAAAAACAGGGGCACAGGGCAGGGTAAGGGTCAGTGGCCCTCACAGGGGCAGGGGAAGGGGAATTGGTCCTGCAAGGGGCTGGCGAAAGAGAAGGGGCTGGAACTCGGTCAGTTGCCCTGGCATTGGCTGGTGGAGGATCCCTGGAAGGAGCTAGGACTGTTGCAGAATCCAGGGCCCAGGCGGGGACAGGGGAAGGAGTAGTGGCCTCAACTGGTGCAGGTGAAGGGGTAGGATTAGGATCAGGAATTGGGTCTGGTGCAGTACCAGGGGCACAGACACAGGAAGTGGAAGGGGCAGTGACTCTTGCAGGGACAGAGGCAGGGACAGGGGAAGGGGAAGGGGAATGAGTCCTTGCAGGGGCTTGGTCAGGGAAAAAGACAGGATATAGACCTGCCAGGACCACTGCCCCTTCCCATGTTCCTCCCTGTGTCCCTTTTCCTGCTCCATACCCAGTCCTCCCCCTGTTCCTGCCCCTGCTCCTACCCCTTCACCAGCCCCACCCTCTGCATCTGCCCTTCCTCTTGCCTCTTCCCCTGCCCCTCCAAGGGCCACTGCCTATTCCCTCGCTCATACCAGGGCCACTGTGTCTTCACCTGTCCTTTCCTGTGTCCCTGTTCCTGCCCCAGACCCAGATACTGCACCTGCACCTGTTCCTCCCCCTTCCTCTGCTCCTGCCTGTGTCCCTGTTCCTGCTCCAGACCCCACGTCTGCCCCTTCCCAGGCCCCTTGTCTTGCCCTGTCAAGGACCATGGCCCCATCCTTTGCCCCTCACAAGGCCACTGACTCTTGTTCTTCCTCTGCCTGTGCCCCGATTCCCGCCCCAGACCCAGTTCCTGTCCCTTGCTCCTGCCCTTTCCCTTGCCCCTGACTGCACTCCTGTGTTCCTGTCCCTGGCCCAGATCCAGCCCTGCATCCTGTGCTGGCCACTCCTGCTGACCCTGTCCCTCCCCTTGCTCCTGCCCCTGTCCCTGCTCCCGCCCTGGCCCCTATCCCAAGCCCTGCCCCTACACCTGCTCCTGTGGGGCTCCCAGAGGCACATCCAGAGCCCACTGCTCTTCGGGGAGAGCTCCCTGTACAATTAGCCTCAGTTCCATCCTCTGACCCTACCGTCCTGACAGAATGTTTCATCCCCTCTGCCTGTGTTCTTCTTTCTCTCTGGTACATAGCCACTGTGATAGCAGCTTCCCATGTCCCGTATGCTCTCTACTATCTATTTTAAATAAAATTCATCCTTTTCAGTTGAGCTCGTGCTGAGCACTAAGCCCATCCCTGGCATCCTATCCCCACAGCACAGAACATCACTATGGAACATCTCCTTCCCCAAAGGAGACCCTGAGCCCAAGCCTCCCTGCTCATTTCTCCCCCAGGCTGGCCCCTCACAACCCCTAAGCTGCTTTCCCTCTCTGCTCCTTCACCTGTTCTGGACGTTTCTGCTAGTGGGATCACCCAGGAGGTGTCTTGGTTTCTGCCCACCAATTCAAAAGGGACTGTTTTTTGTTTTTTTTTTTTTCCCTTTGTTTCTTTGACATAGAATTTTTCTTATGCCGCACTGAGACCCCCAATGGATTACAGATGAGATGGAATCATAGAGGCCCCTTTAGTGGATATGTGCTCAATCTTAGGGCCAAGACCCCTGTTCCTGCTGGGATACCACAGCCTGACCCCAATCAGGACATGGCTGCTTCCTCCTGGGGCCCACACGCACACCAGGGGAATGTAGAAAGCTGGAGGACACACCATATAAGGCAATTGCATCACTCACAACCCAAGGCCAGAGGGTCCCACAAGGACATAGACTGAAAGCATGCAAGGTGGAGTAGGGGTGGGTATAGGCATGTGGGGATTATGTGTTTGTGATGTGGAATCTTCCAGGGAAGGACTCTGGCAAAGAAAACCCTATGGAGGCCCCTGTCCTGAACTATGGGCAGCTGTGCTGTTCCAGGTGTGGGCTGGAGGTTTCCCATCTACAGCTGTTTGTCAAGCTCCAACTGTGGGCCTGCACTGTCTAGAGATGGGGCAAGAGAAGAGTGCGACCCCACAGCACTGGTGCCCAGGGCAGTGCGGAGACCACCCAGGACCCTGGAGGAAACTAGCAGAGACCCTGAAGTGTAATTGCTGGATTGTGAGGTTATTCTCTGCTCAGTCTTGGAAGTATTGCCATGATTTCTCCCCCAAAGGCTGCACCCCAGCAGCTGCACCTGCACTTAGAATGTGTGGTTGACAGGGTATGCTGGTGTGCTGAATTTGGGGTAGAGGGAAAGGAAGGCGGAAAGATGCCTCTGAGCTTTCTTTGGATTTTGGTGTCTTGATATGGAAATAGTGTCCCATGGTGGGCAGGGTTGATGGGGACCCACAGGCCTGTTTGGGACTGAGGTCCCTTCTGTGGGGAGGGCCTGTGAGTGCTTCGGTCTTCAAGTCCATGGTCCACAGATCAGGTGGAGGCTGGATAACAGCATGAGGGGGACAGCAGCCCAGACAGGACAGTTACTGTTCTGTTGCATGGCGGGGACAGAAGAAAGGCTGGGACCAAGCCTGGAGCCTCCAATAGCTGTGCTCCCATGGAGGAGGGGCAGAGGTGGCCTGCCAGGTGTGGCCAGTGGGCAGACCAAGGGAGGAGAGTTTAATGGCACTGATGAGTCAAGTTGGCTGAGGGCAGAGGGGAGAGTATGGGGTTAGGACAGCAGGTTTCCCTGAACCAGCCAGAGATAGAGGAGTCCCAGTGGGTGGTTTGCATGACAGGCTGATTAGGGAGGGTGACAAGAGACTGGGAGGAGGGATAGAGGGCCTGGGGATGACGTTTCAAGCTGTTCTCTCTGTGGAGAGGGAGAAAAAGGAGGGCCTGGGGAGGGAAGATCAGGAGAGAATCATGAATGCTGCTTAGATATGGGGCTGTGCCACATCCCTCTTATTCGTGCCCTGCTCTAATCATGGCTGGGTCTCCTAGCTCATTTGCTCAACACACAATTTACCTGGGCTGGCCGGCTGGTGCCCTGTGCACACCTGACGGGGGACATCTGGCCTCTCAGGACAATCTCTGTTGTGTTACTCTCACTATGGTGAGCTCGAATGCCTTTAATGTGATATGTTGTCCCATGTCACTTGCCCTTGAAAACAGTTCGTGGGGCCTCTGGGTGGCTCAATGGGTGGAACATGGGGCTCTTGATCTCAAGGTTGGAGGTTCAAGCCCTACCTTGTGTATAGACATGACTTAGGGATAAAATCTTAAAAATAAAACCCAATTCACCAGCTGCTACTAATTATTAAATCATAGGAGCTATTGTTATGAAGCGTTTAGTGCTTTTTTGTGATAGGAGTACAAAACTTTTTTTTTTTTAATTTGTTCTCATTATTTTGTTTTTGTTTTATTTTTTTATTATTATTTTTTCCCAATCATGTGTCCAGATTTATTTTCAATGGGCCATATTTATTTGTCTTCACTTGAGGCTGTTAAAAATATCTGGAGCTAAACTGAGAAAGGGTCTTCCCCCCTGTAGCTAACTGCTTTTAACAATTCTGGTAGAGACTCTGAGATGTTTTAGGTAAGCATAAGCAATATAGAAAAGGGAAAGACAAATGTCATATGATTTCTCTCATAAATTTAATTTAAGAAACAAAAGAAGTGAACAAAAGGGAAGGGAAGGAAAAGTAAAACAGGATGAAAATAGAGAGGGATTCACAACATGTGAGAGTGACTCAACAGTAGGGAACAGCTGAGGGTTGTAAGGGGAGGTGGCTGAGACATGTGGTTACTGGGTGGTGGGCATTAAGGAGGGCACTTGATGGAATGAGCACTAGGTATTAAATGCAACAGATGCATCATTAAATTGTACTCCTGAAACTTAAAAAAAAAAAAGTAAAATGATCATGAACCTTCCATAGTTGATCCCCAGCAGCCCATAGGAGGTTCCCATATTTTATTTGTTGAAAGAGTAAGCTTCAGATGGAGCTGCCTTGTCCCTGAGCAGATACACAGGCTCTACTGCTCAGGAGAGTGAAGATTAAGAGCAGAGATGTGTTCTCTGAAAACAAGAGAGAGCCAGGATTCCCTGTGTGGACCATAAAGAGAAAAGTTGCATGTGGCCTAGGACTGAACATCAACTAAAGGGGCACACAGGAAAACGCTGGCCCGGGAAGATGAAATGGAAATCTGCAAAGAAGGGAACTAGAAGTAAAATTACCATGAAAGTGAAGAGTGGGTTCTCCTCAAGAGACCAGTTACCTTTGGCCCCTAGACCGGCAGACTGAGGAGAATTGCACCTGGATTGCCTTTGGGTTTCTGTCCGTCTCAGACAAACCCATTTCTGTTATATTCATGTACATTCAGACTCATTTTTTGAAGCATAGTTGACACACAATATTTTGTTAACATCAGGTGAACATTATAATGATTGGACAACTTTTTACCTTATACTATTATGACCACAAGTATAGCTACCATCTGTCACCAGATACAGCATTACAATACCATTGACCAAATACCCTATGCTGTGCCCTTCATCCCTGAGACTTAATCATCCCACAACAGGAAGTCTATGTGTCCTAAGTGCCTTCACCCATTTCTCCCATGCCCCCTCATTATACCTCTGAGAACTATCATTTGTTCTCTATATTTACGTTTTGATTTTGCCTTTTGTTTGGTTGTTTATTCATTTGTTTTGCTTTTCAGAATCCATACAGAAGTGAAATCCTATAGTATTTGTCTTTCTCAGTCTTAACCTATTTAAGTGTACACCCTCTGGTTTCATCCATGATCCAAATGGCAAAAAATCTCATCCTTTTTTTTTTATGGCTAATTTTCCATTGTGAATATATACCAAATTTTCTTTTTCCACTTATCTATTTGTTTTACATAATAAGATTTATTAAATTTAAATTGAGGAACTAACTGAGGGTATTGGAGAGGAGGGGGGTTGGGAGGTTGGTTGAGCCTGGTGGTGGGTATTGTGGAGAGCACGTATTGCATGGAGCACTGGGGGTGGTGCATACACAATGAACTCTGGAACACTGAAAATAAATTTTAAAAATAAATAAATAATTTTAAGAAATCATGTTGTTTTGAGAAAAATAATAATGTTTATTATATAGTAAGTATAGCTTATTATATAGTTATATATTACTATATAATATTATATATTATATATAATACATATTATACATATTATATATATATAATATATATAGTAAGTATAGTTTATTATATAGTAAGTATAAAAAGGTTTGAAGACAAAAAAATATTCAATTGAAAAGAAAATCAAAAAGGAAAAAAAAAATCACCCTATGCACACGTCTATGTACAGTGTGGACATTTGCAGAGGATTTACATTAGAAAACATTGTTTCCTGGGCAAGAGGGCTGCTGAGTAGGAGGTTGTTTAATCTGGTTCCTCAAATTTAGCTGGATATCTACCAAGCCATTCTGAACACACACAAATTCAGCCTGAGATGCAAGATTTATCAGGATCTCCACAAGCAGAGGATTAGGTATGGAAAGTGGAGTCTTCTTGGGAAATGACTGAAGATAAATGGAAGGTTGGGTGCCCCATAAGCTGGACACTGGAAAGTGATATAACACAGGAGAATAAAAATGTAGATATTGAAAATCTGCTCAAGTTAGAGATACCCCCTTCTGAAAAGGGCACAGGGGAAAAGTAGAGCATAACTCTAGTGGGATCATTGTGGTATCAGGATTCCAAGAGATTCAGAAGGAATGGGGGAACCCAAACCAATAGATTCCCCAAGCAGTGGAGCAGGGAGACTGTTTATGGTCACTGAGCCCAGAGCTGACTTTCAGTTCCAGATACCATAAACTATTAGCCGAGACTTCCCTCTGCCTGACACCCTGAAAAGACTAGAAGTTGCAAACTGTCTAACATCCTATGGGATGTTAGTGCCTGTAACAAGGACAGACCTCAAGCAGTGTAGCCCACGAGGAGATGCTGGAGTGGCCGCCTCATTGTAACTTAGAAACTGCATAGGAAAGGTACAAGTGTGAGCCCAAAACCACTAGCAATTGCAAAACCACAAATTTCAGAGACCCTCACAGCTCCCCATGACACCCCTGGTGGACAAAGATTGACCTGCAGGATTTATTGCAAAAGTGGGGAAAGATTGTGTGGCTGCTGCTCTGGGCTGTGGCTCCTGCACCGCCATGTTTCCTCTGACCCTCTAAAGAGAAGCAGGAAGATGCCACAGAAAAATAGCTGAGCAGCCAATCAGCTCACATTAAGCCCATCCCTCTAACAAGGGGTAGGCATCTCCACCAAGGCAAAGATACCTGAGAAGCCAAGCAGCAGGCCCCTCTCCTAGAAGACAGACAGGAAGCACGATGAATGATAAGCTTATATCCCACAGACCTATAAAACTCCAGAACCAGGGGAAAATAATAAATGGAGCTCTAGGTGATCCCTCAGGACTCACTTATACTTCAGGCTATAATTTTACGTTTCTGTTCAGTTTCTTTTCTTATTCATTTTTTTCATTCTTTTTTTTTTTTTAACCCTGATCCCATTTAAAATAGATTCATATTTCCAAACCTATGTTTTTAAGTCTCTTCTTAACTTTTATTTTCTTTTTTCATTATGTTTTATAGATTTATACCCTACATTACCCTGATTCAATTTTATTGTGCTATATATGTAAGTTCTGACTTTTTTACAATTTTGGGATACAGTGCTTTCTAACACCAAAAATCAAGCAAGAACAGGCAGATCACCCTGCTGTTTCCACACCACCCCCCTCTTGTTTTTTCCTCTCTTTCCATTGTTCTTCTTTTTTTATTGTTTTGGGTCATCTTAGCTTTGATAGTTTATCTGTGGTAGATTTTGACCCTTTCAGATTTTTTCTTAGGTGCATTTTACTTGGGTTGTGGTTGATATTTTGGACTTTGTATGTTCCCTCAATCATACCTCAAGATGATGACTAGGGGGAAGAATGCCTAACAAGGAAAAGAGACAGTGGTCCCTGCCACAGATCTAATGGGTATTGATATAAACAAGATATCAGAGATGGATTCAGGGTAGCAATCATGAAGTCAATAGCTAGGTTTGAGGAAAACATTCAAGAGAACATAAAATCTAGCTCAAAACTTCCCTAATCTGATGAAGGAGACAAGCATTCATGCCCATGAGGCATAGTGGACCCCACCCAAGATCAATAAAAATAGACGAAAAACCTTGTATATACTAGTGAAACTTGCAAATCTCAGAGCCAAAGAAGGTTTTGTGATAGCTGCTTGGGGGGTGAGATTAATAGGTACAGAGAGGAACATCAGAATAACATCAGACCTGTCCACAGAGACCTGATAAGCCAGAAAAGACTGGGAGGACATAATCAGGGTACTGTATGAGAAGAACATGGAGCTAAAAATACGTTATCCAGCAAGGATATCATTCAGAATGGATGGAGAGACAAGGAGCTTCCAGGACACAATAAAACTGACCACCAAGACAGCCCTGAAGGAAATAGTAAGGGAAATTTTATAAAAGCAGGAAGACCCCAAGAGTAATATAGACGAGAAATTAGAGAAAATCTATAGAAACAGGGACTTCACAGGCAACATGATGTCAATAAAATCATATCTTTCAATAGTTACTCAGAACGTGGACAGGCTACATGTTCCCATGAATAAAAAGACAGGGCCCATGCATATGCTGTATGTAAGAGTCTCATTTTGAGCCTAAAGACACCACCAGACTGAAAGTGAGGGGATAGACAACTATTCTTCATTCTAAGGGACCTAAAAAAATACAAACAAAAGAACAAACAAGTAAACTGGGGTAGCAATAGTTGTGTCAGACAAATTAAATTTTAAACAAAAAACTCTAGTAAGAGATGTAGAGGGATACTATATGATACTTCAAGGGCATATCCAACAGCAAAATCTAGCAACTGTAAATATCTGTGCCCCGAAAATGGGATCAGCCAACTTCATAAGCCAGCTGTTAATCAAAATAAAGAGTCAGGGGGGGACAAGATGGTGGGGAAGTAGGAGGAGGCACCTTTTCAACCTGTACTCTAAAGTGAGCTGATTACCTACCAATGAATTCCGATCACCCATGAAATCAGCCTGAGATCAGAATTATACACATCTGGATCTCTACAGGGGCAGAAGACACCAGTGGGCAGGTAAAGCAGAGTGGGAAAGGTGGACTGATATCAGAAGATAAACAAAAGGGGGAGGGAGCCACCAGAGGTGACTGGTTGGAAAGTAATACCCCTAATATGAACTAGCGAGAGTGCCCTGCGTCTGGGGACCAGCATTAACTTGGGGACTGGTTGAAAGCACTCCAAAAGAGCAAAAGATCATGGAGGGGGATACTGTGGGAATCGTGGCAGCTAGGGACAGGGGCTTAAGTCCCCGGTCCCAGGACAGCCTCCACTGGCACTGAGCCAGAGATAGTGTGGCGGAGAAGCCAGGTCTTGGTCCCTGAGCCGCCAGCGTGCCCGAGATTGCGTGGGTTCTGGCCCCTGTGAGGGGATGGGAGCCACACCGGTCGGCAGAACATGTGAGCCCTGCTACAGAGCATGAGATGCGCGCGCCCCTCATCCTCCCCTGAGAGAGCTACAAAGGCCCAGCCAGCACTCTTTGAAACACGCCATTGTATCGGCCTAAGACACACACCCCAGACTCTCCCCTGAAAGAGGTGCACGCAAGCAGGGCGCTCTTAGACACAGAAAGAGCAGGCACTCCCAGCCCGGGCCAGCGGGAAAATCTCAGTGTACGATCGTTGCTTGGAACCTCTCTGGCGGTCTGGAGCTGCCCAGACAGCCGCCGCAGCTGCCATGGTTTTGGGTACAATGAGAAGATCCTGCATCCCCAGGGACCGCTACTCGGAACATGCTCTGCCAGCAGCCAAGGGGGGATTTATATGGGCTCTGCAACACCCACAGAGGAGCAGACTGAGGCTTCTCTCTGAGAGGGAGGTCAGGGTGCAGTTTGCTTTCCTCTAAACCTACAAAAACCATCAAAAGCAGTCAAGGCAAGAGGGAAAAAAAAAAAAAAAAAAGGTGAACAAACATAAAAACCTCCAGAGAACAAAAGCCAGAAAAAACCTTTTCCTCAGAACACAACCCCTTGAGGGGGGCAGGAGGACTTAATTCAGGGAACATCATTGACTGAAAACCCAAGTGGCGGACCCCTACCCCAGAAAACCAACCAGGAGAGAGAAAAAAAAAAAAAAAAGACTACAAGAGAACCACCACCACTACTTCATAGGACAACTTTTATTTTTAATTTGTTCCCACTATTCTGGCTCATTTATTATAGATAATTTTTTAACCTATTTACCATCACAGCGAACTGTCCAGTACATCAAATTCCATAATAACCTTCTAACATGAACTTTTTGATACATACACCTGTGTTTTTCTTTTGCATTTCTATTTTTTGATTTTTTTAATTTTAATTTAGTTTATTCCTTTTTTATTTTTATTTTCTAATATTCATATAGAGTTAAACTTCAAAGTAATCCCCTTTCCCTAATCAATACTACCCCTGTAGGTAAACCAATTTTTAATCCCCTAATTTAGCTTAGGAAAGTTGAGTCCTTTAACAAAAATATCAAGATACATCCAGGAAGAATAAAAAAAAAAAAACAAAAACCTTCTTCCCCCACACTGAGAATTTATAACCACTCTCCCAAGTTTTTCTTCAACCAGTATTTCTGTGTTTTTATGTTTGTCCTGATAGTATATAAATCTTACACTTGGGGTCCTTTTCGAAAAGGTTCTTCCTTTATTTCCATATATATATATATTTTTTTCTCTTGTTATATACATTTATCAGTCTTTTTGTTTGTCTGTTTTTGTTTGTATACCTCATAAATCTTACCTTGGGGCACATTTGGGCTGAACCTTCTCTTTCATCTTCCCTTTCTTTCCTGTCTCTCTCTCTCTCTCTCTCTCTCTTTTTTTTTTTTTCTTTTTCCTTTCTTTTTTCTCTCATTTGGGTGGGGAATCCTGATTGCTCAGAAGTGTTCCAGGGTGCACCCAGACTGCACCACAGTCGATACAACCAACTACATCTGTTCAGTCATCTCTCACCAAAATGACTTGGAGGAAGAATGCCCAACAGAAGAAAAATACAAAGGATGGACCTTCTGCAACAGAGCTAATCGCTATCAACATAGACAATATGTCAGAAAGAGAATTCAGGCTAACAATTATCCAGGCAATAGCTAGGCTGGAGAAAGCCATGGATGACCAAACGGAATTGATTAGGGCCGAGCTGAAAGCGACCAGACAGGATATTCACAATGTTAGGGCAGAGCTAAAAGCTACCAGGGCTGAGGTTCACAATGCTCTCAATGAGTTCCAAGCTAATCTAAATTCTCTCAAAGCTAGGGTAACTGAGACTCTTCTGATAGAAATAGTGATCTGGAGGACAAACAGATAGAGAGAAAGGATCAAGAGGAAGGCTGGAACAAACAGCTTAGAAACCATGAAAAGAGAATCAGGGATATAAATGACACCATGAAACGTTCCAACATCAGAATCATTGGAATCCTTGAAGGGGAGGAGAAAGAAAGAAGTCTAGAAGATATAGTGGAACAAGTTGTTCATGAAAAATTTCCCAATCTTGCGAGTGGAACCAGCCTTCATGTACTAGAGGCTGAACGGTCTCCACCCAAGATTATAGATTCCAGAAAAACATAAAGGCACCTGATGGTCAAATTGAGGAATCATAATTGTAGGTATAATCTCTTGAAAGCTGCTAGGAAAAAGAGGCTCCTTACTTACAGAGGAAAGCCCATCAGAATAACGTCAGACCTGTCCACAGAGACCTGGCAAGCCATAAAGGGCTGGCAAGATATATTCAGGGCACTAAATGAGAAGAACATGCAGCCAAGAATACTTTATCCAGCAAGACTGACATTCAAGATGGATGGAGAGATAAAGAGTTTCCAAGACCAGCAAGGCTTAAAAGACTATGCAACCACCAAGCCAACACTGCAGGAAATATTAAGGGGGGTTCTATAAAAGAGGAAAAATCCTAAGAATAGCATTGAACAGAAATATAGAGACAATCTAAAGAAAGAAAGACTTTAAAGGTAACACGATGTCAATAAAAACGTATCTATCAATAATCACTCTCAATGTGAATGGCCTAAATGTGCCCATAAAATGGCACAGGGTTGCAGATTGGATAAAACGACAGGACCCATCCATATGTTGTCTAGAAGAGACCCATTTTGAACCTAAAGATATACACAGACTGAAAGTGAAGGGATGGAGAAGCATCTTTCATGCCAATGGGCCTCAAAAGAAGACCAGGGTAGCTATTCTCATATCAGATAAATTAGATTTTAAACTAAAGACTGTAGTCAGAGATACAGAAGGACACTACATCATTCTTAAAGGGACTATCCACCAAGATGATCGAACAATTGTAAATATCTATGTCCCTATTATGGGAGCAGCCAATTATATAAGAAAACTGTTAATCAAGATAAAAAGTCATATTGACATGAATACATTAATAGTAGGAGATCTTAAAACACCTCTCACAGAAATAGACAGATCATCGAAGCAGAAAATCAATAAAGAAACAAGAGCATTGAATGAAACATTGGACCAGATGGGCCTCATAGATATATACAGAACATTCCACCCTAAAACCACAGAATACTCATTCTTCTCAAGTGCACATGGAACCTTCTAATGAATAGACCACATACTGGGTCACAAATCAGGACTCAACCAATACCAAAAGACTGAGATGATTCCCTGCACATTCTCGATCACAATGCTGTGAAACTGGAGCTCAATCACAAGGAGAAGTTCAGAAGGAACTCAAACACCTGGAAGCAAAAAACCACCTTGCTTAAGAATGCTTGGATCAACCAGGAGATAAAAGAAGAACTGAAACAATTGCTGGAAACCAATGAGAATGAAGACACTTCGGTCCAAAACCTATGGGATACAGCAAAGTTGGTCCTAAGGGGGAAATACATAAACATCCAAGCCTCCCTCAAAAAAAATTGAACAATCCAGAACACAGCAGCTGTCTCTACACCTTAAAGAACTGGAGAATCAACAACAAATCAAGCCAACTCCCCACATAAGAAGGGAAATAATCAAGATAAGAGCTGAGATCAATGAGGCAGAAACCAGAGAAACAGTAGAACATATCAATGAAACTAGAAGCTGGTTTTTTGACAGAATCAATAAGATCGATAAACCATTGGCCACACTAATCCAAAAGAAAAGAGAGAAAGCTCAAATTAATAAAATTATTAATGAAAAGGTAGAGATCACAACTAACACCAATGAAGTAGAAACAATCATCAGAAGTTATTACCAACAGTTATATTCCAATAAGCTAAGCAACCTAGATGAAATGGATGCATTCCGGGAAAACTGTAAACTCCCAAAATTGAACCAGGAAGAAATCGACAACCTAAATAGACCGATATCTAGTAACGAGATTTAAGCAGTGATCAAAAACCTCCCAAAAAACAAGAGCCCAGGACCTGATGGATTCCCTGGGGAATTCTACCAAACTTTCAAAGAAGAAATAATACCTATTCTCTTGAAGCTGTTTCAAAAAATTGAAGCAGAAGGAAAACTTCCAGACTTGTTCTATGAAGCCAGCATTACCCTGATCCCCAAACCAGGCAAAGAACCTACTAAAAAGGAGAATTTCAGACCAATATCACTGATGAATATGGATGCTAAGATTCTCAACAAGATCCTAGCAAACAGAATCCAACAGCACATTAAAAAGCTTATCCATCATGACCACCATGGCCAGGATTCATTCCTGGGCTACAAGGATGGTTCAACATTCACAAATCAATCAATGTGATAGAACAAATTAATAAGAGAAGAGAGAAGAACCATATGGTCCTCTCAATTGATGCAGAAAAAACATTTGACAAAATCCAGCATCCCTTCCTGATAAAAGCATTTCAAAGTATAGGGATAGAGGGAACATTCCTGAACTTCATCAAATCTATCTATGAAAGACCCACAGCAAATATCATCCTCAATGGGAAAAAGCTCACAGCCTTCCCGCTGAGATCAGGAACAAGACAAGTATTCCCACTCTCACCAATCTTGTTCATCATAGTTGTAAAAGTCCTAGCAACAGCAATCAGACAACAAAGAGGAAAAAATAGTATCCAAATTGGCAATGAAGAAGTCAAACAATCTCTCTTCGCAGATGACATGATTCTTTATATGGAAAACCCAAAAGTCTCCACCCCAAACTACTAGAACTCATACAGCAATTCAGTAACGTGGCAGGATAGAAAGTCAATGTACAGAAATCAGTGGCTTTATTATACACTAACAATGAAAATACAGAAAGGGAAATTAGAGAATTGATTCCATTTACTCTAGCACCAAGAACCATAAAATACCTGGGAATCAACCTAACCAAAGAGGTAAGGGATCTGTACTCAAGGAACTGCAGAACACTCATGAAAGAAATTGAAGAAGACACAAAAAGATGGAAGACCATTCCATGCTCTTGGATCGGAAGAATGAACATTGTTAAAATGTCTATACTGCCTAGAGAATTCTATACTTTTAATGCCATTCCGCTCAAAATTCCACTGGATTTTACAAAGAGCTGGAGCAAATAATCCAGAAATTTGTATGGAACCAGAGGAGACCCCGAATCGCTAAGGAAATGTTGAAAAACAAAAATAAAACTGGGGGCATCACGTTACCTGATTTCAAGCTTTACTACAAAGCTGTGACCACCAAGACAGCCTGGTAGTGGCATAAAAACAGACACATAGACCAGTGGAACAGACTAGAGAGCCCAGATATGGACCCTCAAGTCTATGGTCAAATAATCTTCGACAAACAGGAAAAAATATACAGTGGAAAAAAGACATTCTCTTCAATAAATGGTGCTGGGAAAACTGGACAGCTACATGTAGAAGAATGAAACTCAAACATTCTCTTACACCGTACACAAAGATAAACTCAAAATGGATAAAAGACCTCAACGTGAGGCAAGAATCCATCAGAATCATAGAGGAGAACTTAGGCAGTCATCTCTTTGATATCAGCCACAGCAACTTCTTTCAAGATATGTCTTCAAAGGCAAAGGAAAAAAAAGCGAAAATAAACTTTTGGGACTTCATCAAAATCAGAAGCTTCTGCACAGCAAAGGAAACAGTCAAGAAAACAAAGAGGCAACCCACGGAATGGAAGAAGATATTTGCAAATGACAGTACAGACAGAAGATTGATATCCAGGATCTATAAGAACTCCTCAATCTCAACACACACAAAACAGATAATCATATCAAAAAATTGGCAGAAGATATGAACATACACTTCTCCAATGAAGACATACAAATGGCTATCAGACACATGAAAAAATGTTCATCATCAATAGTCATCAGGGAGATTCAAATTAAAACCACATTGAGATATCACCTTACACCAGTTAGAATGGCCAAAATTACCAAGACAGGAAACAACATGTGTTGGAGGGGATGTGGAGCAAAGGGAACCCTCTTCCACTGTTGGTGGGAATGCAAGTTGGCGCAGCCTCTTTGGAGAACAGTGTGGAGATTCCTCAAGAAATTAAAAATAGAACTTCCCTGTGACCCTGCAATTGCACTACTGGGTGTTTACCCCAAAGATACAGATGTAGTGAAAAGAAGGGCCATCTGTACCCCAATGGTTATAGCAGCAATATCCATGGTCGCCAAACTGTGGAAAGAACCAAGATGCCCTTCAACGGATGAATGAATAAGGAAGATGTGGTCCATATACACCATGGAGTATTATGCATCCATCAGAAAGGATGAATACCCAACTTTTGTAGCAACATGGATGGGACTGGAAGAGATTATGCTGAGTGAAATAAGTCAAGCAGAGAGACTCAATTATCAAATAGTTTCACTTATTTGTGGAGCATAACAAATAGCATGGAAGACATGTGGAGTTAGGAGAAGGGAGTTGCGGGAAATTGGAAGTGGAGGTGAAGAATGAGAGACTATGGACTCTGAAAAACAATCTGAAGGGTTTGAAGAGGTGGGGGGTGGGAGGTTGGGGGAACCAGGTGGTGGGTATTAGAGAGGGCACGGATTGCATGGAGCACTGGGTGTGGTACAAAAACAATGAATACTGTCATGCTGAAAATAAATTTTTAAAAATGATTAAAAAATTAAAAAAGTGTTATTTCATTTTTTTAATTTTTTTTATTTTTAAAGATTTTATTTATTTGACACAGAGAGTGAACACAAGTAGGCAGAGAGACAAAGAGAGAGGGGGAAGCAGGCTCCCCACCGAGCAGAGACCCCAGTACAGGCCTTGATCCCAGGACCCTGAAATCATGACCTGAGCCGAAGGCAGAGGCTTAACCCACTGAGCCACCCAGGCACCCAGTTGCATTTATTTTTAAGGATTAAAAAAAAAAAATCTAATCTCTACACTCATTGTGGTGCTTGAACTCACAACCCTGAGATCTAGAGTCACATGGTCCACCAGCTGAACCAACCAGGCATCCCTGCAATGAGAGCTTTTGATTGACCTAAAAAATACAAATTGTTTAAAACTACTTAGGAGCACAAACCTTCCCAAACTGATACACTGACTAATTTTTTTTAAGATTTTATTTATTTACTTGACAGACAGAGATCACAAGTAAACAGAGAGGCAGTCAGAGAAGAGGAGGGAGCAGGCTCCCCGCTGAGCAGAGAGCCAAATGCAGGGCTCCATCCCAGGACCCTGGGATCATGACTGAAGCCAAAGGCAGAGGCTTTAACCCACTGAGCCACCCGGGTGCCCCACACTGACTAATCTTTGAAGTGTGGCATCGATGGACTAAACTTTTTGTTCAGTTGAAGTTATTGTGAACTTGTGAAAAAGAATTTTTTACAAAAGTGATTTCCTACTTATCATGTTTCTTTCCATTAGGTGTCCCTTCTTGACACCCCACTCAATATTCCAGGTATGTCTGGAATATTCATCAAACCCAGACAAGCTCAGGTCTCGGTTCATCAAACCCAGACAATCTCAGGCAGCTTTGCATAAAACTTTTGATAGAAATGTATTATACATTGGGGTTTTCCCTAAGTGCCATAGTGTTACCAGTGCGAGAGTGTGCTTTGTGTGAATGGAGGTCATGGTTCTAGAATTCCCCATCAAAGATTTATGAGAGGATCTGTGCTGGAATAAAGACAGCCATAAGAAAAGTAGTAAGCACAGAGCAGTTTATTAAGGACAGTAGACTCTCAAGATGGGAGAGCAAGCAGACCCAGAGGTGGCAACTGCACTGGGGTTAGGGATGTCTTTTCTATGTTTGCATAGGTTATGGGTCATAGCTGGTGTGGTTGTCTGACTGAGGTTGTTTCCAGTCATCTAAAGGACTCCTCCTCCCAGCTGGGAGGGAGTGTGTTTGGCTCTACATGGTTCTTCAGGGAACTGTCATGGCCATCTTCAAGGGGTCAGGGGTGTGTGTGGATGGATGGTGAGGGTGTGGGGGCAGGGTGGTCAAAACCACAGTGTAAAAATACCATAGTGAAGCTAGAGGTTGGGGCAGATGTTGAAGAGGAGAGTGCATGTCCTGTCTTGGCTTGTCAACCTTGGGGTGTGGGAAGCCAGCCCTGTGGTGTGGGAAGCGATAAGGCCAGAAGTTAAGAGCCACAAAATCAAGACATTGTGCCCTCAGGCTTCTAATGTGTCATCTATTTATCACTGGTTTTGCCTCCAGCTCCAGTCTTAACTAACTGCTTACTCTATTAATAGTAGCTTTAGGGACATCAGATAAGTCTCACACACTTAGATGTGTGATAGTACAGCATGTGTTAGTGAAACAAGTGTTAGAGTTAGACCTGAATCTAACAGTGGCGTGCAGTGGTAGGCAAATTACTAAAGCTCTCTGAGCTTCAGTTTCCTTATCTCTTTAATGTAATTAATCATTGCCTCACAGGGTTATTGTGAGGTTAAACATCTAGAATGGTGCCAGGCATATTTTAAGGGGTCAATAAATGATGGTTTTATTACTGTATGATGATGAGAATGCTGCTGCTGGTGATGCCATTAAACTTAGTGGAATGCTGACCTCCTCCGTCCATAAATATAGGCAAAAACATCAGCACACAGTTATGCACAATTAAATGAGTTCTTTTGGTCACTTTCTAGATAACGGGGCTTATAAATTCTTCATGAAGCACCTTGGATTCTGGAACTAAAGCTCTAAAGAAGTCTAATGACTACATAAATTTTAAATGCCATCAGTACTTCACATAATTATCACAAAGTGCCATAGGGATATTTGGAAAATAAATAAATTGAGTTGGCTACTTTATTCTCTTTAAGATTTCTACCAAGACGTAACTAGAAAGAAAAAAAAAAATTAAATATATTGCATGAAATTTATTTTTGTTTTAATTTTTTAAATTCTACATTGCTTAGCTAAGGGGATGTGACTATAAGCAAATTTCAGAGTAGTTTATTAGATATTGGAATCAGAGTTAGCTTTGTGAATTACTTAATTACACTCAGCCTTGGTGCTGTTGGCATTCTGCACAATCACTGTAGAACAAAGCATGTGTGGCGTGTTTATACTATAGTTTAATCTGACAGATCACTGTTTCTTAATGTCTGGGGAATTTACAGACCATTGTAAAAATAATTGGCATGGAAAATCAAAGAGTTTTTATCTTCTTAAATAACAATTTTGCACTTATCCAACATATGTGGACAAGGGACTGGGAAGAGAGTACAGGACATTACTGTTAAGAAATCAAATGATTATATTTGTTATAAATTCTATCTTTTTTTATTAATTTCTTTTCAGCACAATAGAATTCATTGTTTAAGTACCACACCCAGTGCTCCATGCCATATGTGCCCTCCATAATACCCACCACCTGGCTCCCACAACCTCCCATCCCCCGCCACTTCAAAACCCTCAGAAAGGGTCCATAGTCTCTCAACGTTCATCTACCCTTCCATTTCCCTCAACTCTCTTCTCCTCTCCATCTCACTATGTCCTCCCTGTTATTTGTTATGCTCCACAAATAAGTGAAACCACATGATAATTGCCTCTCTCTGCTTGACTTATTTCACTCAGCATAATCTCTTCCAGTCCCATCCATGTTGATACAAAGTAGTGTATATGGACCATATCTTCCTTATTCATTCATCTGTTGAAAGGCATCTTGGTTCTTTCAACAGTTTTGCGACCGTGGCCATTGATGCTATAAACATTGGGGTACAGATGACCCTTCTTTTCATTACATCTATATCTATGGGGTAAATACCCAGTAGTGAAATTGCAGTATCATACTCGAGGAACTACAGAACACTCATGAAAGAAATTGAAGAAGACACAAAAAGATGGAAGACCATACCTGCTCTTGGATCGGTAAAATAAACATTGTTAAAATGTCTATACTGTCTAGAGAAATCTATACTTTTAATGCCATCCTGATCAAAATTCCACCAGTATTTTTCAAAGAGCTGGAGCAAATAATCCTAAAATTTGTATGGAATCAGAAGAGACCCTGAATTGCTAAGGAAATGTTGAAAAACAAAAATAAAACTGGGGGCATCATGTTACCTGATTTCAATCTTTACTACAAAGCTGTGATCACCAAGACAGCCTGGTAGTGGCATAAAAACAGACACATAGACCAGTGGAACAGAATATAGAGCCAAGATATGGACCCTCAACTCTACGGGCAAATAATCTTCAACAAAGCAGGAAAAAATATACAGTGGAAAAAAGACAGTCTCTTCAATAAATGGTGCTGGGAAAATTGGACAGCTATATGTAGAAGGATGAAACTCAAACATTCTCTTACACCATACAGAAAGATAAAGTCAAAATGGATAAAATACCTCAACATGAGACAGGAATCCATCAGAATCATAGAGAAGAACATAGGCAGTAACCTTTTTGATATCAGCCACAGCAACTTCTTTCAAGATATGTTTCCAAAGGCAAAGGAAACAAAAGCGGAAATGAACTTTTGGGACTTCAACAAGATCAAAAGCTTCTGCACAGCAGAAGAAACAAGTCAACAAAACAAAGAGGTAACCCACGGAATGGGAGAAGATATTTGCAAATGACAGTACAGACAGAGTGTTGATATCCAGGATCTATAAAGAACTTCTCAAACTCAACACACACAAAACAGATAATCATGTCAAAAAATGGGCTGAAGACATGAACAGACACTTCTCCAATGAAGACATACAAATGGCTATCAGACACACGAAAAAATGTTCATCATCACTAGCCATCAGGGAGATTCAAATTAAAACCACATGAGATATAACCCTACACCAGTTAGAATGGCCAAAATTAGCAAGACAGGAAACAACGTGTGGTCGAGAGGATGTGGAGAAATGGGAACCCACTTACACTGTTGGTGGGAATGCAAGTTGGTGCAGCCTCTTTGGAGAACAGTGTGGAGATTCCTTAAGCAATTATAAATTCTATCTTATTTTCATCAGTGAAAGAGAAGATTGAATGACATTCTTAAGTCTGTTTGAACACAGCAGGAATTTGATTCAAGTGAAACAAGGGCTATATTTTATTTATTATTATTTACTTTGTGCAAGAAACTAGCTTAAGCATTTTACATATATTATCTGATTTAATCATTCAGTGCCCCTTTGAGGAGGTTCTCAGCGGAAATACTGTATTTTTTCAACAACAAATACGTACTATGTACTAGGTATCAGTCATTATGCAGCCCATTGGGAATTCAACAATGGTTAAATATGTTCTCTGCTATTTGGACTCTCACAAAAGGTGGGGATCACCAATATATAAATGGAAAAATATAGTTTGTAATAAGTACGGATAGTAAAAATAAACAAGTATCAGTATTGATTTTTTAAAAGATTTTATTTTTATTTTTATTTTTTGAGAGAGAGGGAGAGACAGAGTGAGAGAGCATGTGCATGCAACAATAGGGGTGGGGGAGAGGAATAAGAAGATTCCTCATCCAACAGGGAGCCCGATGCAGGGCTGGATCCCAGGACCCTGAGATCATGACTTGAGCTGAAGGCAGATGCTTCACCGACTGAGCCATCCAGGTGCTCAGCATTGATTTCTAAGCATAATTGATTTGTAGGTAGGCATTCTTAAAAGAGTCACTACATTACATTGGAACTGGAAGATTCCCCAAGATTCAGTTTGTAGGGCAGGGATGACACAGACCACATTTACTATCAAAGATTTAGTGAATATATATCCCACACATCTGTGCAAGGCACTGTGCTATGGCATGTGGAGTTTCCTGTCATGCCCAAGGAGAGGGACATAAAAGTTGATGGCCTGGACGTGCAGACCTGGCTCCCTTTTCGACCCACCCAGTATCACATGTGGGCCCTGGAGGGTGTGTTTCTGGTGGTGATATGTCCTGAGATGTGTCTGAAAGTCGGTAGGTACAGGGGACTTAATTATTTGGAGTGTGGAACAAGCCTCTCTTTTACCAGCAGATGGGGCAGATTGAGAAAAGAGTTGCCAGTTTCTGCTCCTGCTGGCCTCTCTGGTCGTTGGATGAGCTTTCTCATTGTTTTAAATATGCGCAGATCTAGAGAGCTCTGTTGCTAGAGAGCAGTTGCTAGAGAGCAGCTGCTAGAGAGCAGCTGGCCAGAAGGGCTGAATTATAACATCTCTCCTTGTCTGGAGAGTCCATATATCCTAACAGCTCCAGGGAGTCTTCCTCTCTGTCATCTCTCACAGGGCAGCAGCTTACTTCTCTGACTCTGACAAGAGCTATTCAGTTGTTCATTGCCACTTGTTTGCCTGTGGCCTGGACACCCTTGTAGCCTATGTAGACAATGTATGAATTACAGTAATGACCATGAGGTGGTCCCTGTCATTCTTGAAAGACCGTGGATATCAGTCCTTAGAAGCACATTAGAACTTCTAAAAATAGCTATGCCTGGATGCTGTGCTGACTATGAAGCTGAATCGCTGGGGCTGTCTGTGGTCCAAGTACCAGTAGGTTTTAAAATCTTCTCAGGTGCTTCTGATGTAGAGCCAGGGTTGCAAATGACTAATTCAATATGACTCAGGTTGAACACAGGCAATAGTTAAAAGAAGGAATTAATTTTGAGGGAAAACCAATGGATAAATAGCATGGAGCAATAGCCCAGGAAAAAAGATGAGTCAAAACTTCCAGTAGATGAAATGGAGCAACAACAACAAAATTGCTTTTTTGAAACTGGATTTCACAATTCAGTAAATAACTACAGAAATAGATTTCTAGTAAGGACGCAATTATTGTCTCAGAAAACCAAGTGGCATAAGTAGCTTAAGAGATGGACAAATATAAAGAAATGGAAATCAGAAGTGAAAGATAGTTAACTGATGTCTGAGAAGGAAAAATAATAAATAGAGGATAGGTGATAATGAAAGAAATAACATAACTTTGTCTGGGGTAGAAGAATGATAGAAAGCTTCATGGCTCCCAAATAGCATTGAAATTAAAAGCTGCAGTATCAAGCGGGGGCAAAAAACAAACAAACAAACAAACAAACATTAGGGTCAGAACTCTAAGGATCACATATATAGCTAAGAGAACATTCTTCTCTTAGGATAAAGTTTTCTCTTCCCTTTCTTTCTCTTATTCATCTTTTTTTTGGGGGGGGGTGAGAATAGAAGATGCAATTCGTATATCATCCATCTATCCTATGTAAGAGTATCAAGTATATGTAAGAGTTTCATGTATAATACAAAAGGGTTGAGTCATCTAAAAGGATGAGGATAATATCAGATGAATATATGGTGGGTGCTTGGCTAACTGGAGACAGACTTGGAGTGAAAGCATTCTTATAATTTCATTTGGGTCAGGGAAATACAATGGGCAAATAAACTGTCTCGGTTGGTAACATGACTACTTAACCTGGATTCATCTGTAGAAAAAATGTAGGTTTCATGATAACTATTAAGAATGACTATATATATATATGGGGCACCTAGGTGGCTCAGTCAGCTAAGCATCAGTGGGGAGTCTACTTCTCCCTCTCCCACTCCCCTTGCTCATGCTTTCATGCTCTCTCAATTGCTCTCTCTCAAGTAAATAAATAAAATCTTAAAAAAAAGAATGGATATATAAATAATAATAATACTGGAGTGTGGTTATCTTTCCAAAGTAACCAGGCATATGGGTGGTGTGTATGGGGAATAATATGAAAAAAAATGCCAGAAAGAGTAAACATGAGAACAAACACAACAATGATAAATAGATCAAATGAAATTAAAGTATATGAATAAAACCACATTATGCACTGGGTGTGGTGCAAAAACAATGAATACTGTTATGCTGAAAATAAAAAAAATGCATTATCAATTATCACAGTACATAAAAAATGCTGATAATTTCCATTACTCAATTCAGAAACTCCGTAGGTGATTAAAATGCAAGAGTACACAAAAAAGAGAGAATAACTATTGGCGATAATTAAGACAGTATTAGTTAAATGCATCAAACCTAGGACGGAGCTCTGAGAAACAAGAATGACTTGGACCAAGTAAATTTATGGTCGTAGATTTTAATATAACTTGTTAGAAAAATCTTAGTGATCAATTCAATAAAAAAGCCAGACTACCTTTCATTTTACTTATGTAATTAAATGCTCAAAGAAATATGTGCTAAAGAAATATTATAGCTTATGTGCAAAGAGCAAGTATTATTTTTTGGTTCACAGGCATGTACAATTATGAAAAAATGAGTAAGACCAGGGCATCTTGGTGGCTCAGCCATTAAGCCATCTGCTTTTGCTCAGGTCATGATCCCAGCGTCCTGGGATTGAGCCCCACATTGGGCTTCCTGCTCAGTGCACAGCCTGCTTCTCCCTCTCCCACTCACCCTGTTTGTTTTCCCTCTTTCACTGTATCTCTGTCAAATAAATAAATAAATAAAATCTTTTAAAAAATGGTTAAGACCATAACATTCTAAAAAGTTAGAGATTTTCCAAAGTTACATTCCTTATTATGCCCAATAAAATGATAAACCAAAAGTACGATTACTATAAAAATCTTAGGATTTAAAAATACACTCCTTGAATTAAAGAAAAAATATAAAATATCACAAATTATCTAGATAAACAAACAACAGAAGATTAGCTTGCATTATGGCTTATGTGACATTAGCCATTACTTTATTTGGAGAAAATTATTATTATTATTAAAGAAAGTCTCATAATAAATATACACTATTTAGCTTCAGAAAGTAGAACAAGCATGGTAACTACATACTACAAGAATGAAGCTACTGACAATTAATGTTATAAAAGATAAAATTAAAGAAATAGAAAAGTATATTGTCAAAAAAATATACCTCAAAATATGGGCCTTGAGAAAAGGCAAATGGAAAATATGAAAATACAAATACATACAGGAATTAGAAAAGTACATTTGACAGTACCATAGCCACTGAAAAACTCAGCAATTTATAAGAGAACATTACTTGTATTTTTTCTGAGGACCATACTTTATTGATAACTGGCTTTTTGCTTATTTTAATAATCTGGGAAAATTTGTTTCAGCACTGTTCAGCAAACCCTCCACCCCCATCTCAGTTGGTACTTCATTTAGTTCTGACAACTTTCTTCATAATACTAAGGTACTCTCATTATGTTACACTACATTCATCTTTCAAATAGTACTGCTTTTTTTATTTTTTAAAGATTTTATTTATTTATTTATTTGGCAGAGAGAGGTCACAATTAGGCAGAAAGGCAGGCAGAGAGAGAGAAGGTGGGAAGCAGGCTCCTTGCTGAGCAGAAAGCTCAATTCAGGACTTGATCCCAGGACCATGAGATCATGACCTGAGCCAAAGGTAAAAGCTTACCCAATGAGCCACCCAGGCATCCTAAAAGACTATTATAACTCATTGTTTCTGCTACTCAAGGTAAACCCCACATTTTCTTTAAACAGAGAAATATGGTCATGAATTTTTATACTTCTGTTCTGCAAGACACATGTCCAATGGATCTTATTTTGTGTTTTTTGTTTTTCTGTTCTCTTAAAGCATGAAATTAAAATAGCTGCAGTAATATCAGTGATAGGGTATATGATTTTAGTTCACTTGTTGTAGCTTTCTAAGTTAAATTATGTTTTAATTTTGTTACTATCATCTGTATATTTATTCTTACATTCTTACAGAGAGGCAATTTTTTTCTTCTGTTGAAATTCTTGAATTTCTTTCTTAAATGTAGAATTATGGCAGGTAAAATTATCTGAATTGTGGTGATACACATATCACAAGCTCATCTTCACAATGCAGCAGGATAGAGAGGATATAAAATGATATTTATTATTTAAGAGATCATGTATCAAGCAAGAAAAGGATAGAAACCAATACGTTTATTTTCAGGTGTTTAAATGAAAAATAAATTCTAAGTGAAATGTTTGATGGTCTAAGAAGCAATTTATAATGAGTTTATGATAATATGATCATATCATATACTTATTCCCTCCCTACTTTTACATCACTAAAGTCTGCATAGCTTGATCTTAAATTCTGTGGAAAGGTTTGTAACTCTTGAAGCTGTTCTTGTCTCATCTTGACCCTTCCCTAGGAAGGGGAATTATGTTGTTTAGTATCTTTATAAAATTGTCATCTATTTCTGCATTTTCCCTTCAAAGCAACAGCAATGATAGTTTCTAGAATACTTTCATGTACACATAATCCTGAGGATTATTGCTCTGATTTAATGATTGATAAGAGCATGCATCTATACAGTGATAGAGCTGGAAATCCTGAAGATCTGCTTTGGGATTTAGGATGCAAAGCATGTATCTTTTCATATCTTCATGGATAAAATAGATAAACTTTCACAGAGTGATTATGCATATATGGGAAATTTTGGTATTTCTATCAGGCCCCTGTAGCTTCACTTCCTTTCATACCTGGCTCCAACATGTTCTTCAGTTCCACTTCAGTTCTTGGAAATACTGTTCACTTTTTTGATCCCATTGTCCTTTCCTCATGTTTGCCTGGCATAATCCCAACCAAGCTTCAATCTATGTGTCCATCTTATTTAAACCTACATCCAAGTTGTCCAACACTGTTGGCCACAGATTTCAATATCTGTCAATTCATAATCTCTATTCTTTCTAAAGACTAAGAACTGTGTCATGGAAATATTATGGATGCCATTTCTCTACTACCTGACTGTTGATATCCCTTCATAACTTATTGTTTCTCAGCATCTGCTATTAACATGACATGAATGTGAGAATATATTTATTTTAACTTATGATATATCTTTAACCTAATCTTAGAGCTAATAATTTGAAAAAAATACATGTTTTCCAAAAGAAGTACAAGATATAAATAAAACATAACATTATGTAAAGCTTCTGTCACCAAATAACATAGAACACCAGTCAATGTATCTCTAAATTGACAAATGGAGTAGTTCCACAGATTATGTCCCTGAATATTATTGCTCAGAGAAATATTCTAATTTACCAGATGTTTCATTACTTGGGTATATTTTTATAAAATGAAAATTCACTTATTGTCATCAGATGGAAATTAGAAAGAAAATCAAGTATTTAAAATCATCTCATCAATTTATTTTACCTGATACTTTTAATCATAAGCATACACACACACACACACACACACACACACTCTCATCCATTTAAAAATAGATGCCTATGTATATATGTATGATTTAGCTAAAGTCATGCAATGCATCTTATAAAAATTATTATAATATTTTTATAAATGTGTTTTTTTAACTTGTTTTAAAATTTTATTTTTTATAAACATATATTTTTATCCCCAGGGGTACAGGTCTGTGAATTGCCAGGTTTACAGATTTCACAGTACTCACCATAGCACAGACCCTCCCCAATGTCCATAACCACACCCCTCCTCTCCCAACCCCCCTCCCCCCATAGACCCTCAGTTTGTTTTGTGAGATTAAGAGTCACTTATGGTTTGTCTCCCTCCCAATCCCATCTTGTTTCATTTGCTCTTCTCCTACCCCCTTTAACCCCCCATGTTGCACATGATGGTGTGTGTATAAAAAAAGAAGATAATATACTATTTATCTGGGGCGTCTGGGTGTCTCAGTGGATTAAAGCCTCTACCTTTGGTTTCATTCATGATCCCAGGGTGCTGGGATGGAGCCCCTCATTGGTCTCTCTGCTCAGCAGGGACACTGCTTCCCTCTCTCTCTCCGCCTGCCTCTTTGCCTATTTGGGATCTCTTCTGTCAAGTAAATAAATAAAATCTTTTTAAAAAGTTAGTATTCATCTGAATTTCTTTGAAAAATAGTGTACACGTCTTTCTCTCACATTCTGAAATATCAAAGGGCAGGTGATGAAGACTTTAGTGTAGATCTAAAGCGTCATTGATAATTACATTTATAATTGCTTTTTATTTTTTCATGTGGATTTGAGTTACGTTTACTGCCCTTTCATTTCACTTTGAAGAACTCCTCTAATATTTCTTATAATACTAATGTGTTAACATTGAACCCAGTTTTGTTTAACAGGGAATATCTTTTATTTTATAGCATTGCTTAGCTTTTGCTGCTTACTGGCACAAAGCCTAGGTTAACCAGAAGTAGATACTTAGGATATTCTCAGATTTTTGCTAAGCATGGGCACAGCCCTGTACATACACATAGTCCTATATATGTGCCTTCAGGATTGCTAGGAATACATTACAGTTGTTTTCAGCCCTGTCTAGGGACATCTCATTCCTCAGTTTTTCCTTTTAAACAATGTGATTAGCCTATTGTTTGTCGAAACTATTATCTACTACCTTAGGCATTCATGATATTAAGCAGTTGCCTCTAATTGTTTTTTATTTTATTTTATTTTATTTATTCATTTGACAGACAGAGATCACAAGTAGAGGCAGACAGTGGCGGGGGGTAAGCAGCCTCCCCCTGAGCAGAGAGCCTGATGCAGGGCTCTGCTCACAGGGCTCCCAGTACCCTGAGATCATGGCCTGAGCTGAAAACAGAGGCTTAACACCCTGTGCCACCCAGGTGCCCCACCTCTAATTGTTTTTAATAAATCTCTTGAGTCTTTTTACACTGAGTGAACTTTGAGTCAGTGCTTATGGACTGATTGCCTGTGTCCCCAGCACCCCCCCACCACAGTTCATATGCTGAAATCTTATCCCCAATGTGATGGTATTTGGAGGTGGAGCCTTTGTGAGGTGATTAGACCATGAGATGGGAGCCTTCATGAGTAGGATTAGTGCACTTATAAAAGAGACTCAAGAGAGCTCCTTCACTCCTTTTGTTGTGCGAAGACACAGTTAGAAGACTGCCATCTGTTAATCAGCAGTCAGGCTCTTAGCATGCACTGAATCAATGGGTGCCTTGATTTTGGACATCCCATCCTCCAGAACTCTTTGTAATAACTTTTGTTGTTTAAGCCATTCAGTCTATGACTTCTTTGTTATAAGAGCCTGAATATGGGCTAAGACAGTTAAAGACAGCTTTGGAAGTGAAATCTTCTAGGGAACTACCAAACTAGTTAAATAATGAAAATTCTCTTGAATTCTCTTGAATGGGCCTTTGAAAGGGCTCCAATCTTGTTCTTCTTCCTCCAGTGCCTGCCAACCTGTGGGTTTTCATGTGATTGTAAAGCTGTTGTTTTCAAGGCTATCACTGAGTTGGCATGGGGTGAATGGGAATAGAGAAAGTTGAAAATGTCGTGAAACTCTCTCTTCTGATATTTTGATTTTTTTTTTTAGTTTTATTTATTTATTCAAGAGAGAGACAGAGTGAGATAGCATGAGAGGAGAGGTCAGTGGGATAAGCAGACTCCCCATGGAGCTGGGAGCCTGATGTGGGACTCAATTCCAGGACTCCAGGATCATGACTTGAGCCGAAGGCAGTCGCTTAACCAACTGAGCCACCCAGGCACCCCGACACTTAGCATTTTTTAAAATTAAACACTATCCAGATTCCTGCAAACCATCAGTTAATTCCAGAGTTCTGAAATGTTGATTCTGACCATTAAACACACACTTACACATGCACACACACACACAGTTTTCTCCTGTCTTTTATAGAAGGTTTTGGAGGTTTTTACTTTGCCATATTTATTAATATCACCTATTCATTTCCTTTTTGAATTTTATTTTGATCAGAGTGAGATAGGTATATTCACAATATGAAAACTATACTACTTAGAGGTGGGTAAAAGGGGTTGTGCCCATCTTACATTCCTCAGTACATGCACAGTCTCCACAACTTCTATAGTGACAACATGCCCATGATAGCTTAATACCATATTAATAGTGGCTATTCGTATAAGACAAGCAGCAAACAAATAAACAATAATAAAAGATAATGGCCACCCAAAATAAGTGAAAGGTTAAAATGAAGTATGGCTAGTCTGTTGACTTTTTAAAATGGGATTACGTGATTTGTGCTATAATGAATAAAGCACCCATGTCAACATTTGGCATGCCTGAGTGGGAATCCCAGGTCTGCAGATGCTTCATTTGCCTGATTCTGGTTTTCCTCATCTGTAGTGATACCAAAGACTTCCCAGATTTCTCTGAGTACGAGCTACAGCATACATCTGTGTGTGTCACATAACAAGGATTCAATCCAAAGCAGCTATCATCAATAGAAAGGTACTAATCAGTAATAACTATTGTTATTTTGTCATTGACATGCTATGTCTCACAGGGCATATTGAGTATATTTTCCCAAACTCAGCTAAAAATTCAGAGAGTTTTGTCTTTCAAAACGTGTATAAAGTTATGTAAATTACTGGCAGTTCACCTTAGGGGGGTGATAATGAAATGGAAAACCACCATTGCAAGAATGTGCCTTTGAATGTAAACATCTGAGTGTGAGGTAGATAGGGAGGGTAGGTGTGACTTGTGTGTGGTATTGTGAAGGAGCATGCATCCCAGAATATAGGAGATGGATAGTGTAGCCTGGGGTTTTAAATTGGTTAAGCCAAACCATAAGGAAAAAAAAAAAAAAAGATATAGGATAGGTGAATTGAGGACAAGGAAGAGAGAAAAGAAGGCTAAGAGTAGTGAGCTGTTCATAGGTAGGAGAACACAGAAGAGTGGATAGACTAAAGAAATAAATAAAATTCAATGAGTCATTAAGAAAACAAGAGGCAAAGTAGGGAGACAGGATTCCTGGAGAAAGAATCATTGTATCCCTGTCTTCAGTGTTGAAGGTACTCTTATTTCTCTTCCCAATTTAAATTGAACTTTTCCTCTCATTTTAGAGATGGTAGAGTAACCATAACAAAATGATTATAAACATAAGTTGTATGTTAATGTGATCATTTGCCTCCTCATCGTGGGTTTAGCATGAGCATTAACATCTAACTACCTAATTTCCCAATAACCACTGAAAAATTAGAGCTGCATCATTGCCACTTACTACTCACCATAATAATTTTGTCATTTCTAAGAGCATTTAGTTATGTAAAATTGTGCACATCATTGACGTTTTGTATTTTTTTTACCTTCGGCCTGTATGACATTATTTATTTGTGAATTGTTTGTCCATATAAAATAAAAATTACACATTAACAATCTTTTATATAAAAGTAAACTACAGGTATATTTACCAATTTTAGTTTTTTTTTTCCTTTATAAGATCAATGTTTATTTGCTCTATGTATATCTAGGTCCATAACAAAGCTTTAAAAAATTATCAGCTACATAAATAGGGTATCTTTCCATGCTTTGTTTAATTTGCTTCCATAAATCTCCAAGAACAAATGCTTATTGTGTACACAGGTGTAATTCATTATTCAATGGGAAAGATTCCTATGAAGCTGAAGACTTTTGTGTGCTTCTGGCTATATAAGGAAATGTGATCTTTGGTGATTTTCACATTAGAAGTGTGTCTGTTCATACTCACATGCTTATACACAAAATCATCTATTTGTTCTCTTTCTCCCTGTTTCTCTCTTTCTTACACACATGCACGCGCACACAAACAAACACAGACAAGTCCATAAACACTCAACCCAAGGCCAACTTCTGAGAGCCACGTACAGTATTCTTATACTCTCATATGCATATGCAGGCATAGATATTTAGAATACATTGTGACAATTTTCTATTTGATTTGGAACATGGAGAATTCTTCTTTTTATGGTGTATTATTTTCACTAATACTGAGGGGTGACCCTTTGAGATTTAGCTGCCTATCATCTTGGATGTGAATACACAGAATTATTTATGCATTTGACTTTGAAATATACTAAAATTTCTAATAGATACCAACCTTTTATTTTCTCTTTAGGTGTTTGATTGGTCTTAAAGTCATTTGGGGCAGAAATGCACATGAAGAGTTATAATTTTAATCTTCCTTTTAAAGACCTGGTTATTTATAGTTTTCCAAAAAAGAGAGAAGTCATCAATTAAATAAATCTCCAGTTTGGACTATAGCTAACTACACAGTGATTCACCTGATGCCTTCCTTTCCACTGTCTCTTCTTGTGTAGTAGGTTTTTATTTCATGAGCATTTACTCCACATCCAACCTAAACAAGTACACTGCATGTTGCAATCACAGCCAGCCCAGGACTACTGACCACAGTTGTACGGGTTATCAGTTGGACAACTATGTGGTGGCGGTGCCTGTGTAACTCTGTGTAATACCTCCATCTTCATTGTGAGTAAAACAGTCCACAAATATGTAGAAGTAAGATCAACTCCACCTCAGTCTCTTCGTTAAGAAGGAAGAGCCTAAACCAGGAAACTCTATCAGCAAACTGTAATGAGCAGTGCTGCAACGTTTCTCAGTGCTATGCACCCAGGCCGCTGACACTGTGGGTGAAGGAAAGATACATAAATCATGTTTTCTCCATGAAACAACATGTTTTGAAAAATTGTCATTTGGCAATTTCATTAATTGAACTTGAAGGAACTCTCAATCAAATTCATCTGTCTGCCTTTTCCTGAATATCCCTGTAGAGATGAGAAAATGGAAGCCCAAAGAAGGAAAATTACTTGCTTAAGATCGCAAAATATTGTGTTAAGGCCAAGACTATAATAAAAAATCTTCCACGTCCTAGTCCAGAGTGTCATCCTTCACCCCTTCAGGATTTCTGACCACCTATTACTTGGGTGATTCACCTGTTGCCTCTTCTTTCCCACTAAGTCATGAGTGCCTGAATGGGGTGAATTCTGTCATGCACATTCTATAGAATCTATAGTTTCCTTTCCTCCAAACTCTGGTCCTATGTTTAGTAGCTTGTTCCTGTGAGTTTTCAATACCCATGTCTGAAGCAATATGTACCAGATTTCTGGTATTTTTTAAGGATTTGATTTATTTATTTGACAGACAGAGATCACAAGTAGGAAGAGAGACAGGCAGAGAGAGAGAGGAGGAAACAGGCTCCCTGGTGAGCAGAGATCCCAACGCAAGGCCCGATCCCAGGATGCTGAGACCACAACTAAGCCAAAGGCAGAGGCTTTAACCCACTGAGCCACCCAGATGCCCCAGATTTTTGGTATTTTTAATTACTAGTGATTCAGTGCTGTGGAAATGGCCTTTGAAGTTGTGTCCAGAGGTTCTTCTGTTATCTTATTTTACTTATTTATTTTTGAGAGATTATATTTATTTATTTGACAGAGAGAGAGAGAGTACAAGAGAATGAGTGGCAGGAAGAGGGAGAGGGAGAAGCAGGCTTTCTGCTGAGCAGAGAGAAATACGCAGGGCTTGATCCCAGGACACTGAGATCATGACCTGAGCTGAAGGCAGATGGTTAACCAACTGAGCCACCAAGGCATCTAATCAGTTATCCTATTTTAAATCATGAAAAGTAAACAGCATGGAAGGGTCTTTTCTGGTTTCAAAGTATGTAAATAATAAATTTGACCCTAAATAAATGTGAGATAAGAACCTGGTTCCTGCTGTATATTTAATTCACTCCAGACTTTTCAGAAGGGATTATATGTTCAATATTTTTATAATTGGTAGGAGCTTTATAAGTAGCTGTGTTGGATTATGCAGGTTTGAGACTTTCAGGCAAAAGGATTATTTGAGCCATTACATTACTATTATTAGATAGACTGATATAGTAGTAAAATAGAAATTATGCCCTTTTCTCATTGATTCTTGATGAGTTTTTATATGGAAACATGATTGATGGGATGGATATTTGTAGATTTTGAAATCATTCCAATATGAGATTTAATAGAGGCTTTGGGACTTATAACTGGTGAGAGCTTCAGAAAGTTAATTGTACTCTGAAGCTCTTCCTTAACTAGTAATGACAATGGTAATTTCTGTCTTGCCTGATTTTTTAGAGTATTAATAATACATTGTATAAGTGCCTAGCATAATGGTTTGAGTGTAGTCATGATAATGGTGAATAATAATAGTAACAATAAGGTAACCACTATAAGAAATAGACTAAATACAGTAAAAAACAGCCAGTATTGACCATTAAGAAATTATTCTATTTCCAAAATATCCAAGTATTTTATTTACCATCTCTCAGTTGAAACCAAGGTGTTTAAGTAAGAGTTGCTTTGTATTTTAGGAATTGAGAGGAGGCAAAAGATAAAATTCAATTCAAACAAAAGCCCTAATGAGTGTTTCTTGAAACCTTTGTAAAAATTGCACAGTTAATAAAGTAGCTTAATTTAATTGCTAGAGGCACTGATGCATATTTCATTCATTTTAAGTGTTCCCTTTTTCAGAGCCAGAATGAAAATATAATAATTGCATAGTCCGTGATTAGCCAGCTGCTTAACAGTTCTCTGTCCTAAGCAGTATTTTCTACTGCAACTCTTTGTCAGCAACAGACAGAAAGCAGACAAAATTAGTTGAGTATAGACAATATATTTCTGTTTTGACATAATTGCTGCTGCTTTAATGGAATATTAGGGCTAATATCAGTGTTTCACTACCTGTATATGTACAAAAACTGAAGAAGACAAAAAGTCACATCCACAATACATAGAGTTATCTCTTTTCATGAAGATGCAGCCAATTTCACCAAATAGATTTTGTAATTCTCCCTATCTTGCTTTAAGCCTGAAGCCTTTGTTTAGGGAAGATCAATGGATGCTTATCAGAAATCTCTGCCTCGGGACCAAGTACCTTACCTGCACAATGAGTGACTGTAAATAGAGCATCAGTCATAGGTCTTCACATCCACCTTCTCCCACCCCACCCCCAAGAGAGCAACAGCAGCTATCAGGCAGAGGAATGTTCTAAAAGGAGATTGGGTCTATATTTAACAATATAGCCCAGAGCTGGTGGTCATCATGGCCAGTGAAGAGTATCTTAGGCATCCAGGGAGCATGGTCACTCTTTTTCATGACTGTCTGGCCAGATAATTGCCCTGAGCATTATGCGTGTCACTGAGAGAAGGCCAAACTTTTTCTTTTCTTTTTATTTTTTTGAAATATTTTATTTAATTATTGGAGAGAAAGAGACAGAGATAGAAAGGGCAGGAGCATGGAGGAGAGGGAGAAGCAGGCTACCCACTGAGCAGGGTGTCTGATGCGGGACTTGATCCTAGGACTCTGGGATCATGACCTGAGCTGAAAGAGGTTGCTTAATAAACTAAGCCACATGTGCCCGAGAAGGTCAAACTTTTTTAAACTAGGTGACTGGCGAAGAAGGATGGTATTAATTTGGTTTGTTACTTTTTCATTCTTGGCATGTAGCCTTTCTTGATTATTGAGAGATTAGCTAAACTACTCCAAGATATTGCTGCCTCAGCATCAATTTTGTGTGGCTTGTAGTGGCCTTGAACTAACTGGTGCCTCGCCCCAGCACATGCCCTAGATAACAGCCTGTAGGGTCACAAATAAATGTAAATTCCTGATATGACTTCCTAGTACTCTTCCTCATTTCCCAGGGCCCTCTTCTTGCGAACCCCTGAGTACGACCCCTGGGAACCTGACCAAAACCCTGCTATTTTTCATTTTAATTGACCAATCTGTTGTATGGCCAGGGACCCCCAAACACTCCATTTGTGACCCCTAATGAAGACATGTGCCTTGGTCCTACAGCACTCTGTGCCTGCTCCTATGTTGAACTCTCCCTGCGGTTCCTGGAGGCGTGCTGTGTACTTTCTCTAGGACCTGTGAGTCAGAAACTTCTCTATTTCAGTTGCTTGGTAGTCTTTTGTTAAACCGTGCAGTTTACCATCAGTTATCCACAGGCTCTCCTTAACAAATGTTTATAGTCAAAACATTGATGAACCCTAAAAGTCTGTTACAATTCTCCAAGTGAATCCTAACCTAGACCAGTGCAGTGAGAGCCTATGAAAAAAGGTGTTTAAGATATCCTTTCCCATACCAGGAGGCCACATAGCTCACACTGGTTGCCAAATAACAGAACCCTAAGTGCTCAGGGCATATCATCTGGCAGCAGCTTCTAATATTTATTTCAAGTTGCCCTATTACCCCCTACTTCCATTGCTCTCTTTGTTATGAGCTGGTACACGTGCAGGTGTGCATTCCACTACCACCCCTGCCCTTTTCCTCTCTCCCGTCCCTCAGCCCCAAAGCATTTGTCTGCAAAATTACCACCTCTGCTTCCTAGGGTTTTTTTGCCTTCTGAGCCTTGAGCTCTGTCTTCAGTCCAAGGGTTGATGGTGTTTGCATTTCCCAGGACCTTTTCATGCTGAATCTCCCTCTGGTTAGGAGCAAATTTGCTTCTGATGCCTGCAACACCTTGGCTCCAGACTCCTAAACTGTACTTTAGAAATTAAATAGGTAAGCCTTCATCTTGTTCACTCTGATCAAACCATCTTCAATATTTATGTTTGTGGACTAGATTTGAGTTGTTGCTGATGGGTCCCCAATGTTGGGTCCCCCAATAATGGGTCCATGATTAAAGGAACAAGACTGATATAAAGTGAAAGTCAAGCAAATCTTTATTTCGCTCCAAGCATCAAGAATCAAACCGACCCTCAAACAGACTGGGCAGGGCCGCCCCTTCCAGAGAGGGCGACCCCTCTCTGTTTCATAGACTAACTTTTATAGAGCAAAGGCCATGTGGTTGGGCCTGGCCACACACGGGTGGCCAATGAAATTATAACACACAGAGAAAGCTGAACAGTCATGCTAGGTGACCAACTGAATTACAATTTACCCTAGTAGACATTTGAACCAGCCTATCACCTTGATCAGAATTGGCACCCAAAAGGTGCCCAAAGGGCGGGGCCCATACTCCTTGGTAGCTAGGAGACAGTATGCGCCCCCACTGATTGAATGTCTCCACCTGACCTGACCCACCCTTGTATTGGGGCTTTTTTTTTTTTTTTTAACCTAGTAGTGATTTCCAGAACTTATTTTAAGTAAGTTCCCCTGGAGTGGGGCAGCAGAGTCAATTTAAGTTTTACAACAAAATGGCAGTTCAACTGGGGTGGGTCTGCTCTGGCTGAATAGGCCCTTACAGTTGCAAACCTTTGATTTAAGGTGAACATTAAAAATATTTATTGTCTCCTCTCTGGGGATGTTTTTCTTTCTCCTGTTTATAAGGTGGAACTATAGCCTACACAGAGTTGGCTTCTAAAATTTTCTCATTAGGTGGAACTGTAACTTAGTAAAACATGCCCCTTGAAAGTTCCCAAAACATCACTCCTGATGTACACTTTATTGACAGGAGTAACTTCAGTAACCAACAAAGACAGACACCTTTTCTTGCAACATCAGATCAATCATTGTTTCTTCAGCTCAGTGTCAGGTGACATTCTGGCTTGTGGTTTGGCATCATGCTATGTGGAAAATATGTATATTTAACCCTAGAATCATGTTTAGTGAACTGAGATGTTCACAAGATTGGAGGCAGAGGGATTGACTGAAGAAAGAGCAGAATCTGTGGCTGGGGTCACACTCACACTGTGGCATATGCTCACTGAGAGGAATAGACTGGATTGCTAACACTTGCTCTAAGCAGCTCATTGAATCTGTGTAAGTCAGATGTACAAGTGACAACATCGTATTCTTTTGCACAGATCAAGCCTTATCCTCAGCCTTTCCCATGGCTGTCCATGGCATTTGGAGCCAACAGTGACCACTATTATTGAGTACTGACTAAGTGTGCAAAGTATAATGCTGTGTCTTATATTCTAGTCTCATTAGAATGCACAACAGCTTTATGAGCTCTTCACTTTTAGTCCCATTTTACATATATATTATATATATGGATTTTTAGAGAATGTTTTAGTCAGAACAAAACACTAAGTAAGCAACATCACTTGTTTTTACCCCTCTGTGTGTATGTGTGTGTTTGTCCATGTTTTTTGTACAAGCCAAATGGCTTACAGAATGTAAGTTTTAAAGAGATGAAAGCTATAATGGTATAGAAACAGTTTTTAAAATATTAAAGTATTTTTTTATTATATTTACAGTGGAAGGGATAAAGATTGGAGAGTTAACACATCTTTCCCAGTCATTTAGTTGGTTCAACTTAGTATTTTGAGCCGCATTGCTCTGTACTTTTTGTAAGAAAAATATTCTTTGTTTCCTACTTGTTTCTATTGTCTATTTTCTAGTTTTCCAACTTTCTCAGGAGCTGGGACTTTGGTAGTATTGCAAACCACGGGTATTGTTATGTTACATGTTTTCTTCATGTAGCTTCTTGGTTTCTAAGCTGCATTTTAAAACTAGATGATCTGTACTTGTAGTCTTGGGACCTTACCTTCTCGTAGAGAATATCTTGGAAGTTTACCCATTTTCTGGTAAAATACATATTTTTCTGTGCAAAAAGCATTTACCGTTCTATTGGGATTCATGTGTGAGTCACCCTAGATACATTTTTAAGGTGTTTCCATCAACAAAGACCTAAATATTATGCTGTCTGGATGGGCTGTGTAATGCTATGTTACCTACTTCTCAGAGGATTAATAGGGACTTTATCCCATTTCCATTTGCTCTGCTATATCACTTATTCTGCTTTTTAATTTTATAAAACTCTGCACAATTCTGTTTTAATACTTCTTGTGTTTAATATGTTATATAGTTGTTGTCTTGATTTATTCATTAATAATAATATTTAAGATTTAGGGCATATATTTTTAAATCCTCTAGTGTTAACTGCTATAAAGTCAAAAAAATGATCACACAGACCAGTGTGCCTATAACTCTATATCTTATTTATCTACATTTGTTTTAACTTGACATGAAAAGTTGTGTGGCAGAAATTGCATGGTGGCCTCCAGTTTATCAGATTTGCAGGTAGACTTGCTACTCTCAGCAGAATGAAGACTGAGTGCCTACTCTCTATTGGAAAAATCTGTATCAACAGAATTCTTATGGCCTCTTAAAACATACATTTTACATTTTCCTGAATATTTTAGTTTTTATTTTTATTTATTTTTATTTTTAAAGATTTTGTTTATTTATTTGTCAGAGAGAGAGAGAGACCATAAAGAGAGGGAGAAGCAGACAGAAGAAGAAGATCCCTGCTGAGCAGGGAGCCTGAAGTGGAACTCGATCCCAGGACCCTGTGATCATGACCAGAGCTGAAGACAGGCACTTAATTGACTGAGCCACACAGACATCCCTTTCCTGAATATTTTAATTACTATTAGGCTCAGGCACTAAAGTGGACAACTTTTAATTGTACTGTTTTCAAATAATAGACACTTTTCTAAATATGGATAATAACCTCTAAGCCAAGAGCAATATTTCACAATAAAACATTGAGTGTTATGTATTTTTAGTGATTGATCTACACTATGATTCTTTAAGTACTTAAAAATTTATATTCACCTTTTAAATAATAACCATCATGGAGCCATTTGGCACAGTGCAATAATAGTATATTAAATATTATAAATGAGAATATGCCAGGAAGACATTAATATGATAAAATAGTATCAAAATCAGCTTTGCAGACATGAGATGTATATTACAGTGAACTTCATGAAAGTAAGCAATAGGATGTATGAAATGAAAATTGATCTAGATTCCAAAGTACTTATATATATATATATACACACACATATATATACATACATATATACATATATATGCATACATATATGCATGCATACAAGTACTTATATATATATACACACACATATATATACATAAATAGGTATATATACATATATGTATATATACATATGCATATATACATGTATATGTATATA